>JAQQSV010012567.1:0-12733 GCA_028646515.1 Pseudochirops corinnae
AGAGAATATAAATATGTATATATATACACACATACATATATATATATGCACACATATATATGTAGTATACACAAGTTTCTGTAGGAGCATATATGTGTGTATGAATACATATGTGAGTGTGTGTATATATGTGTACATAGACAGAGGGCACAGGATTAATTGAATAGGAAGAGATATTTTAAAAGGTGAATTTGAGAGTTGGAAGAGGAATAAAATGAGAGAAAACAAGGAGAGACAGAATGGGGTTAATCATCTCATAAGAAGAGGCAAGGGATAACTGTTACAATGGAGGGAAAGAACAGGAAGGCAAAAGGCAATGGGTCATCCTTACTCTCATTGAATTTGGCTTAGAGGAAAATGACATACACTCTAAATTTGGTATCTTGCCCTACAGGAGAGTAGGGAGGATGACTGTGACAGCGGGGATGATAGAGGAGTGGGCAAGTTAGGGGGGGAGGGTTGTTAGAAGCACACACTTTTGCAATGGGACAGGGACAAAATAGAGAATAGAATGGGGGAGGGGATGTGAAGGAGGGAAATACAGTCAGTCTTTCACAATATGTCCATTGTGGAGATGTTCTCCATAACTACACATGTATGGCCTGTATTGAGTTGCTTGTCTTTACAGTGGGGGAAGGTGATGAGGAAGGAAGGGAAAGAATCAAGAATTTAAAGTTCTATATTCAAATGTTAAATATATTTGTACATGTATATATTATTATTATTATTAATTATTAATTTCATGCAACTGGGAATTAAGACACATGGGCACTGGGGTAGGGAGATCCATCTTTCCCTACCAGAAAGTCAGAGGGGTCATGGAGGCAGACATAGGAGAGAATAGATTGAGGGAGGGGGTGTACAATGGGATCACTGTTTTAGGGTGGTGAGTAGGGGAAAGATGGGGAGATAATTTGTAACTTAAAATCTTGTGGAAATGAATGATGTAAACTAAAAATAAACAAAAGTTAGTTAAGAAAAAAAAAAGAACTTAGAGATGCTAAAAATAATTTTTTTTTCCCTTGCAACAGACCATCTCTCTCCATAACTCTTCTGAACCATTAGTAAAAGAAAGTATGGTCCCTTTAGTCAAAAGCACATGTAAATTAAGAGTCCGTTTCTACTGTTAAAAAGCAAACAAACAAACCTGGTCAGTAGAAAAAAAATGTAGAACGAAAGGTAGAGTGGATGCTCAAAAAACAGAAAACACTCCAGAAAGCATTGAGGGGGATAGGAAGGGTGGCCCTAATTTTGAACAGAACCCTCTTCCTTTCTTTACTCCCTTCCCCTAAAATCATGAGTGTATCTTAATTGTGGGGATTGCTAATAATGCCATTACAGGCTGTCTCCCAATACCGTGCACTTTTGAAAATGTCACTTGTTAAATCATTTCCTTTCTTTGTTAACCCATCTTGTGTCAGATATGATTCACAAATAAAGGATTTTTTTAATGTTAGAAAATGTGGGGGTACTTAAATAGCATTCTGCCACACCTAGTGGACAGGGCCCAGAATTTACAATGCCCCCTTCACTGACAGTGGTCCTGTGCTTCCTACAACCTGCCCCTCTATTCAAGCCTGTGTGCATCACCCAAATACAGTACATCTTGTCTACCCTGTTCCAGTAGGTGCCAGTACTTGCAGCCCAAGCAAGACCTAGCTCCAAAGCCACAACTGTCAAGAGGTCAGGGCCCACAGGCCAGCATCTACTTTGTTCTGTCATGAGGAACTACAACCAATGGGAAGGTCCTGGCACCAGCCAGCCTAGGCCCTCAGATTCCCATTTTGCAAACAGTTTCCTCTGTTGCACCCTCCCCACCCCACAAAGCCTAGTCAGTGTTTCTAGCTCAGGTCCACCCCTCACCAGGCCCTGATCAGGGGCTGCCTGGGAAAGTCTGGATGCCCCCGGCAGTGCCTAGCATGGAAGTAGGAGGTTTTGGGGAGCAGTCATTCTCTGCCTTTGCTGAACCCACTCTTCTCAGTTCTAGATGCAGAAACTTATCAATTGTGTAATCTTAGGTAAGTTATCTTATGTCTTTTTATCACAGTTTCCTGATCTGTAAAGAGAAAAATAATGATGTTACCTACATCCTAGGATTGTTGTGAGGATCAAAGTAAAATAAGGTTTGTAAAGTGCTTAACACAGACCCTGGCATATGAAGCACTAAATTATTTCTTTAATTGAATGTGATTGCTCCATGTCTGATAATACTTGAGTGGTTTTTAAATGTCAAAGGTGATAAGATCAATGATTTCTATATAGCATAATTTGGAAATAAAATTGATGTCATTTGCAGTCTTGTTTCATGTTTTAATGCAAGATGTTGGTATAATTTGGGAGATTATTGTAACAGAAATGCTATTAAACAAAATAACTTCAAAAAAATCTAGATGCGGTTACATATGATTTGAACTACTAAAAGGATGTGATAAAAAAGATATTTGAAAGCTGTTAATGAGGTATATTTTGTTATAAAATAGGTAATGATGATTATGTTTACTAGAATACTATAAGTACTATAATAGTGAATTTCCATTTCAAATCTTTGGCTATTATAAAAGTATATATGCTGGCTTAGAAATGTAGTTTCAAAATCATGAGTTAACTATCAGGAATTTACTATATGTCTGAAGGAACAGAATATATGTAGATTTTTGTTGTTTGTTTGTTTGTTTTTACTAAGAGACAGCCATTCTCTAATATTTAAGTGGACAAGGAATAGAAAGAAATTGATTTCAAAAGAATTAAAAACTATAAAAATCATATGGCACAGTGAAATATTCTCCAAATCACCAATGATACAAGAAAATCAAAACAACTTTGAAGTTTCACTTCAAAATACCTAGAAAATTGGCAAAGATGACAACAGATGAAATTAGTCATTATCAGAAAGGCTGTGGAAAGACAAACCATATATAATACCATATTATACCATATGTAATACCATATTATAGTGATTTATATACATTACTTATCTCTCTTACTTCATTGACAGCTAACTGAAAGCGTCTCATTACAGTAGTGTCAAACTTAAATAGAATCAGGGACTACTCATTGATAATAAGAATCCCTGCAATTTAAATATATTTTATTTATTCATTCATTCTTTCATTCATTTGTTCGTGTGTTTATTTATAGTTTCCAACATTCGGTTCCACAAGCTTTTGAGTTTTAGAATTTCTCCCCTACTCTCTCCTTCCCCCTCCTCAAGATGACATACAATCTTATACAGACTCTATATATACATTCATATTAAACATACTTTCACATTAGTCATGTTGTAAAGAAGAATTAAAACCAACAGAATGAACCACTAGAAAGAAGTAAGAAAACAACAGAAAAAAAAGAAAGAGCAAAGAATGTTTCAATCAGAATTCAGACTGTATAATTATTTCTCTGGATATGGATAATGTTTTCCATCATGAACCTTTTAGAGTTGTCTTAGAAGCTTGCATTGCTGAGAAAAGTAAGTCTAACAAAGCTAGCCTTTGTACAATGTAGCTATAGCTATAACTGTACAATGTAGGTATAACAAATGTAGCTATTCTCCTAGTTCTATTTTGCTCACTCAGCATCAGTTCATATAAGTTTTTCCCGGTTTTCTGAAGTCCACCTGCTCATCATTTATTATAGCACAATAGTATTCTCTTACATTAGTGTATGACAGCTTGTTCAGTCATTCTCCAATTGATGGGCATCCCCTCAATTACCAGTTGTTTGTCACTAGAAAAAGAGCGGCTATAAATATTTTTGTCTATATGTGATCTCTTTGGAATATAGACCTAGAAGTGATATTGCATGGTCAAAGAGTATACACTTTTTATAGCTGCTCTGGGTATAGCTCCAAATTGCTCTCCTGAATGGTTGGATCAGGCCACAACTCCATCAAAAAACAAATTAGTGTTCTAATCATCCCATAACTTCTCCAGCATTTATAGTTTTCCTGTTTTATCAGATTAGCCAATCTTACAGGTGTGCTGTGCTACCTAAGAGGTATTTTAATTTGTATTTCTCTAATCAATAATGATTTAGAAAGGTAATTTTAATTTCTTCCTCTGAAAACTGGCTATTTATATCTTTGACAATTTATCAATTGAGGAATAATTTGTATCCTTATGAAGTTGATTCAGTTCTCTATACATTTTAGATATTAGGCCTTTTTCAGAGACACTGATTGAAATTTTTTTCCCCTAATTTTCTGCTTCCCTCCTAATCTTGTTTGCTTTGGCTTTGTTTGTGAAAAAAAATAATTTATTGTAATTGAAAATATCCACTTTGTATTTTATAATGTTCTCTATCTCTTGTTTGGTCATAAATTCTGTTCTCCCTAAAAATGAAAAATAAACTATTCCTTACTCTCCCTTTGTTTAGTGTATCACCCTTTATATCGAAATTATGTACCAATTTTGACTTTATGTTGGTACACAGTGTAAGATATTGGTCTGTACCTAGTTTCTGTCCTACTATTTTCCAGTTTTCCCAGCAGTTTTTGTCAAATAATGAGTTCTTATCCAAGAAGCTGGAGTCTTTTGGTTTTTCACATACTAGATTAGTATAATCTTTGACTACTGTGGGTTATGTATCTAACCTATTGCACTGATCCATCACTCTATTTCTTAGTCATCACCAAGCAGTTTTGACAATTACTGCTTTATAACACAATTTAAGATCTGGTGTGGCTAAACTACCTTCCCTAGCATTTCTTTTAATTAATTCCCTTGGTATTATGGACATTTTGTTCTTACAGATCAATTTTGATACTGTTTTTTTTTTTTCTAGTCTGATTGGTATGGTACTGAAGAAGTAAATTAATTTAGGTAGAATTGTCAATTGTATTACATAAACTCAGCCTAACCATGAATAACTGATATTTTTTTTTCTAATTATTTAGATCTGACTTTATTTGTGTGAAAAGCATTTTGTAATTGTGTTTATATAGTTCCAGTGTTTGTTTGGTAGGTAGTATCACAAATATTTTAGAATGTCTACTATAACTTTAAATGGAATTTCTCTTTCTAATTCTTGCTATTGGGATTTTCTAGTAATATATAGAAATGCTGAGGATTTATATGGGGTTATTTTATATACTGAAACTCTGCTAAAGTTATTCATTATTTCAAATATTTTTTACTTGATTCTAAAGGATTCCCTAAGTATATCATCATATCATCTGGAAGGAATGATAGTTTTGTTTCTCCTTTGCCTATTCTAATTTCTTTAACTTACTTTTCTTCTCTTTTTGCTAAAGCTAACATATCTAGTACCATGGTGAATAGCAATGATGATAATGGACATCCTTTTTCAACCCTGATCTTATTTGAAATGCTTCTAGCTTATCCCCATTAGATATAATATTTATTGATGTTTTTAGGTATATGCTACTTATCATTTTAAGGAAGATTGCAGGGGCAGAACCAAAGAGGATGGAGTGAAAACAAGAATTCAACAGAGCTTTTCCGCAAATTCCATCCGTAACCTCTAAAAAGTGAATCAGAATGGATTTTAGAGTGACAAAATCCATCAGGAAATGGAGTATGGCAGATACCCAGTCGAGGAAAGTATGCACATAGGACAGGGTAGGGAGAACGCTGAGCATGCAGGCCACACCAGCGTGGACCTGAGACCAGACCACAGTGGAGAGAGACTGAGCCCCAGCTTCACTGATCTCTCACCATAGGGCTGAGGATTAGTCAGAATTGGATAAAAGAAAGGGTAGGGCCTGTGGCAGCAGCAACAGCTTCTCCTGGGACTCACAGCCTAGATGTTTAAAAATCACCTACCTGAACTTCCAACAGCCAATATGGCAGAGTAAACCCTAGCTGATCTGATTCCCCTCCCTGACCCTGAAAATCCAGAGATTATTGCCCCAGTGTAAAATCCTGAAATTGTGGAAGCAGAAGCAGGATTGGAAATCCTAGAGGAAAAGATTGCAGCTGTGCTGAGCCTGAAGTGAAGGGCAGGAGGTGTCCCCACAAACCCCATCTCAGCAGACCAGAAGGAGATCCTGAAGCCCAGGGGGGTGGAGCCAGCAAGTTCTAACACCAGAAGCCCAGGTGTGCATTAGCACAGTCAAGGAAATCTGCAGAAACCAGCATGGCAGACTACCAGCTGCTGAACTTGCCTGAGCTGTAGCCCAGGGACACAGAGGGGGAAACCTGAAGTGGCCGGAAAACCCCTCACCCTCACTTTAGTCTGTGAGCCTCAGAGTAACCCAAGAAAGACACTGAAAGTCCTAGTCTTGGCCTCAGTCTAGACACTCAGTGGCTACAGCAAAAAAAATCAACAACCAGGCCCCTAGCTCCCAGACTGAGAAGTGTGGATAAGAGTCCTCTGTGTCCCAGAAATCCACTTTAAATCCAGGAAATAGGCAATCACAATGGGCCTGAAGCAATCTAAGATGATTGAATCCTATTGTTGTGAAGGATAAGAATCACTTTCAGGAGATACCATTGACTGTATATCCATACTTGAGACCACAGAAGGAAAAATAAATTTGTCTCAAGCCCCAAAAACATTCTTGGAAGAGTTCAAGAAAGATTTTAAAAGCAAAATTATAGAGGTAGAAGATAAATTTACCTATTCTTTTAAAATTACATTGACCAAAATGGAAAAAAAAAAACATCTCACTTAAGAAAACAAATCCTTAAAAAGCAAAATTTGTTAACTGGGATGTGAGGTTCAAAATCTCACTGGAGAAAACTCCTCATTAAAAATCAAATCAGAACATATGGAAAAGGAGTTTCAAAAACTGAGGAATATAATTCACTACAAATTAGAATCAGTCATGTCAAAGTTAATGACTCTATGATGCATCAAGAATCAGTCAAACACAACAGAAAGACTGAAGAATTAGGAGAAAGTGTAAAATATCTCATTGGAAAAACCACAGACCTGGAGAACAGATGAAGTAGAAAAAAACTAAAAATCATTGGTCTACCATACATAAAGCCATGATTAAAAAAAAAAAAAAGAAACAAAGAAAGAAACAGCCTGTACAATATCCTCACAGATATTGTCAAAGAAAACTTTCGTGAGGTAATAGAATTAGAGGGTAAAATAATTATCAAAAGAATTCACCAGACTCACCTGAAAGAGATCCCAAATTGAAACTCCAAGAAATACAGTAGGTGAATTCCAGAATTACAAGTTCAAGGAGAAAATACTGTAAGCAGCAAGAAAGAAACAATTCAAATATCATGGAACTACAGTCAGGATTGCACAGGACCTAGTAGCTTCTACATTAAAAAACCAGAGGGACTGTAATTTGATATTTCATAAGGTAAAATAGCTTGGACTGCAACCAAGGATCAACTACCCAGTAAAAAGTGAGCATATTCTTCCAGGTAAGGAGATGGTCATTCAATGAAATAAGGGACTTCCAGACTTTCTTGATAAAAAAGCCAGAGCTCAATGGAAAATTTGATCTCCAAATACAAGACTCAAAAGAGACATTAAAAAAGGGAAACAAGGAAAACACACACATACACACACACACACAGACACACACATAACTTGTGATTAAGAGCAAACTGACTACATCCCTATATGGGAAGATGAAACCTGTCAATATATAGATTTATATATCCCATTGCCTGTATATCTTATTTCCCAATGGCATGTAAAAAAATAACATTTGTTTTTAAAATTTTCAATTTTATATTCTCTCCCTTCTTCTCTCCACACCCACACTCATTGAGAAGACAAGCAATTCAATATAGATTATACATGTGTATATGCAAAACATTTCCATATTAATTATATTGTAAAAAACTAACTATATTTCCATCAATCCTATACCACCCCCCATTCTTTTCTACTTTCTCCCTTGACCATGTCCCTTTTCAAAAGTGTTTGCTTCTTACTAACCCTCCCCAATCTGCCCTTCCTTCTATCATTCCCCCTCTTGTCCCCTTCCCTCTTACTTTCCTGTGGGGTAACATGGCCAATATAGTGTGTATATTATTCCCTCTTTAAGCCAAACCCTATGAGTAGGGTT
Organism: Pseudochirops corinnae; assembly: GCA_028646515.1. Classification (NCBI taxonomy): domain Eukaryota; kingdom Metazoa; phylum Chordata; class Mammalia; order Diprotodontia; family Pseudocheiridae; genus Pseudochirops; species Pseudochirops corinnae. The sequence continues at coordinate 7,997 of JAQQSV010012567.1, forward strand.
GAGTCATTCCCTTTCACTTTCCCTCCTCTCCCTCTCCAATATAACAGTTTTTTTCTTGCCTCCTTTATGTGAGATGAATTACCCCATTCTATTTCTCCCTTTCTCCTTCTCCCAATATATTTATCTGTCACCCCCTAATTGTATTTTTTAGATACCATTCATATTCAATCACCCTGTGCCCTCTGTATCCTTATAAATGCATACATGCATACATACATATGTACACAAGCACAAGCATATATTCATATTTGCAAGTCAATTTTTCTGTTCAGCTCTGGTCTATTCAGCAAGAATGCTTAAAAGTCCTGGCTCCTTTGGTCTCCAGATTATCATATTCCAAGCCCTTCAATGCCTTTATGTAGAAATTGCTATATTTTGTGTTACCTTGATTGTGTTTCTGCAATACTCAAATTCATTCTTTCTGACTGTTTGATATTTCCTCCTTGACCTGAGAATTCTGGAGTTTGGCTACAATATTCCTAGGAGTTTTCTTTTTGGGATCTTTTTCAAGAGGCAATCAGTGGATTCATTCAATTTCTATTTTGCCCTCTGGTTCTAGAATATCAGGTCAGTTTTCCTTGCTAATTTCTTGAAAGATGAAGTCTACATTATTTTTTTATCGTGACTTACAAGTGCTCCAATAATTTTTAAATGATCTCTTCTAGATCTGTTTTTCAGGTCATTGGTTTTTCCAGTGAGATATTTCACATTGTCTTCTATTTTTGTTTTTTCATTCTTTTGGTTCTACCAAAGTTTGTAATTTTTCATATAGTTGGTAGCTTCTATTTGCTCCATTCTAATTTGTTAAATTAATGTAATGTTTATTTTTAGTTTACATCATTCATTTCCACAAGGTTTTGAGTTACAATCTTTCTCCCTGTCTATACCCTACCCACCAACCCAAAACAGTGATCCCACTTTATACCCCCTTCCCAATCTGCTATTTCATATATTCTCCCCCATTTCCCCTGCAACTTTCCAGTAAGGCAAGATGGATAGCCATACCCCAGTGCCTATATATCTTATTTCCCAGTTGCAGGTAAATAATAATAATAAGAAGAAGAAGAAGAAGAAGAACAACAACAACAACAACAACAACAATAATAATAATATATAGTTACAATTATCATTTTCCCATGTAGACATGTAAATAATTGAACTTTGATAAGTTCCTTATGATTTCTTTTCTGTGTTTATCTTCTCATGCTTCTCTTTCTTCTTGTATTTGAATGTCAAATTTTCTATTCAATTCTGTTGTTTTTTTTTTTTTTATCAAGAATGCTTGAAAGTCCTCCACCTCATTGAATTGGCCATATTTTCCCCTGAAACATTATACTCAGTTTTGTTGGGGAGGTGATTCTGATTTTAATCCTAGCTCCTTTGACATCTAGAATATCATATTCCAAGCCCTTCAATCCCTTAATGTAGAAGCTGCTAGATCCTGTGTTATCTTGATTGCACTTCCACAATATTCAAATAGTTTCTTCTTGGAAGCTTGTAATATTTTCTCTTTTATCTGGAAACTCTGGAACCCGGCTATAATATTACTAGGAGTTTTCTTTTGGGGATCTTTTTCAAGAGGTGATGGGTGAATTCTTTCAATTTTCTTTTGCCCTCTGGTTATAAAATATCAGGGAAATTTTCCTTGAGAATTTCTTGAAAGATGATTTCTAGATTCGTTTTTGGTCATTGCTTTCAGGTAGTCCAATAATTTTCAAGTTATCTCTCATGGATCTATTTTCCAGGTCAGTGATTTTTCCAATGAGATAATTCATTTTGTCTTCTATTTTTCATTTGTTTGGATCTGTTTAATAGTATCTTGATTTCTCATAAAGTCATTAGTTTTCATTTTCTCCAATCAAATTCTGAAGGTTTTACTCTCTTCAGTGAGCTTTTGAAATTCTTTTTCCCACTGCCATATTTGGCTTTTTAAGGCATTCTTCTCTTCATTGACTTTTTGGAACTCTTTTGCCATTTGAGTTAATCTATTTTTAAGGTGTTATTTTCTTCAGTCAGGTTGTTGACTCTCTTTTCATTATTTTCTTGCATCATTTTCATTTCTCTTCCCAATTTTTCCTCCACTTCTCTTACTTGAATTTTAAAATCCTTTTTGAGCTCCTCCATGGCCTGTAAACAGTTTATATTTTTCTTGGAAGCTTTTGGTGCAGGAATTCTGACTTCCTTGTCTTCCTCCCCTTCCATGCCTTGATCTTTTTTGTCCCCCCAAAAAGGAATCTAAAGTTGGATTACTGTGCTTGCTTTGTTTCCTTTGCTGGCTCTTGTTGCCACTCAGTTACTTGACTTTTGAGCTCTTTCCCACAGTAGAACTCTGCTTCCAAAGAGGAGAGCTTTGTCCCAAATTACTGAAGTTTTTGCAGCTGTCAGAGCTATTAGTGGGGTGCCATCTCTACAGCACCCCCCTCAGCTTTGACTCACTGTTCACACACCTCAAGACTACCACCCAAGACTTTGATGTGGATCCAGGCATGTTACAGCAAGAGCTATTACCCCTTTGAAGGTTCACTTGGCCCCTCTATGATATGCAGGTCAGGAGCTCTGAAGCAGCCATTTGGATGTTGCTTCAGGGCCACCACACCTCTGCCACTTCTAGCTCTGGGGGCAGGGGCTAGACCCACTCCTCCTTCCCCCGCAGTTCCAACAGAGGTTGACCGACCTTTTACTTTGTCTTTGACATTTATGGGTTGATATTTCTGGAAGATACTACTGCTCCTGGTGATCTACTCTCCCAAAGTCTGCTGCAGCCACTGGTCAGGTCCCCCATGGGGCTAAAACCTTGGGCTCATCTTGTGGCTGGACTCAGCTCCCAGCATGCTGCAATGGACCCTTTCTGCCAGTATGCCAACCTTCCTTCAGCAGGAGATTTGTTTCTCCCTATTACTTTGTGGGTTCTGTAGCTCTAAAGTTTGTTTAGAGTCATATTTTATAGATATTTGAGGTGGTTATGGTGGAGCCATGGAGTTTTCCTGCTTATACACCACTATCTTGCCTCCGCCTCTCCATTTCAATTTTTAAGAAATTATTTTCTTCAGTGAACTTTGGGGTCTCTCATTCCATTTGGCCTAATATGCTTTTTAAGGAATTTTTTTTCCTCATTGACTTTTTGGACCTCTTTTGCATTTGGCTTAGTCTATTTTTAAAGTATTATTTTCTTTGGCATTTTGGGGTATCTACTATAGCAAGCTGTTGACTCATTTTTCATGATTTCTCTGTGTCACTCTCATTTCTCTTTTCCATTTTTCCTCTACTTCTCTTACTTGATTTTCAAAATCCTTTTTGAGCTCCTCCATGGCCTGTGACCAATTCACATTTTTCTTGGATCCTTTGAATGTAGGAGCTTTGACTTTAATGTCTTCTTCTGGTCTTATGTTTTGATCTTTGTCACCAAAGTAAGATTCTATAGTTTGATTTTTTTATGTTGTTTGTTCATATTCTCAGCCAATTACATGACTTTTGAGCTCTTTGCCAAGGTAGGACTCTGCTTCTGGGGTGGAAACAGCTGTGTCCTAAATTTCTGGAGTTTTGCACAACTGTTGTCAGAGCTATTTCCATGCACCTATAAATTTTCAGTTCTTCTAAGGTAGTATTAACAAAGGAGAGATGTTTACTCATCTTCTGACCTTTGCTCTGGTCTGTGAGTGACCACAAGCACTATTTTCTGCCTTGGAGCTGTAAGGAGTACTCCCTTGCCACAGCTCCTACAAGCTCTGCCACGCCAGCACTCCTCCTCACCCCAGGACTGCTACCCAAGAATATGACCCAGATACAAGTGGGGACCAGCAAGAGAATCCCGCCTCAATGCCAGCAAAGATATCCTTCCAATCACCAATTGCCCTCTTGATTCCCCTACCATCTGTGGACTTGGAACTTTTGAAGGAGCAACTGCCGCCACCTCTGTCTCCCCATGGCTGAATCATGCTCTTCTCTCACCCCGGTCCAACAGAGTTTCCCCAGTACATTCTACTTTATCTTTGGTCTTTGTGTGTTGAGAAGTCTGGAAACTGCCACAGCTTCCAGTGATTCAGTCCCTTGAGGCCTGATCCAGCCCTATCTGTGCTTGTGTGACCCATGCTGGGCTGCACTCCACTTCTACCTGGTGTGATAGACCCTTTATGTCAGTCTTCCAGGCAGTCTTGTGCTGGATATGTATTTTGCTCTGTCATTTTTTGGGTTCTGTAGCTCTAGAATTTGTTTCAGTCAATTTTACAAATATTTGGAGGGGTTTCAGGGAGAGCTCCAACAAGTCTATACTTTTACTGTGTCATTTTGGCTCTGCCCCTGGCAAGTTAAATGTCTATGCCTGAGTATGTTATTCCCTCCTTGAACCAGATCTGAAGGGAGTAAATTTAGAATAATTCTCATCTCCCTCCCTTCTTTCCCTCTCATGCAATGTCTTTGTGCCTCTTCACATGATGTAATTTATCCTTTTCTGTCACCTCCTTTTCTCATCACTTTTTATAATTCTTTTTTTCACTGCTTAATTAGGTTTTTTTTTATCATCACATCATGTATTTCCTCTATGAATTACCCTTCTAGATCATGTAATAACAATATGGTTCTCAAGAGTTATAAGTATCATCATCCCATGTAGGGATGTAAACAGTTTGTCCTTTTGGAATAATATGTGTTTGTCTGTTTGTTTTTTTTCCTTTCCTGTTTACCTTTTTATGCTTTTCTTGAGTCTTTTATTTGAAATTCAAATTTTCTGGTGAACTCTGG
>JAQQSV010012568.1:0-12733 GCA_028646515.1 Pseudochirops corinnae
GTCATTTTTTTTCATACTCCCATAATAAAATATTTTGAAAATAGACTAAAATACAGTTTGATTATTGATTATCCTTCATATATATGCTAATTCTCCATTGTATACATAAATTTGTTAGACATACATGAATTTATTTCTCTGTAAAAGTATTATCACTGTTATTTCTGGTTAGTAACATTAGAAACAGAAGAGCCTATTCCATCTCTGATTGTCTAGGAAACACATAAAACTGTCATTAAAACACTCTTATTGAAGTGATCAATAAGTCACCAGAATGGATGAATGGACTATAAGCCCTTTGTCAAGGGCCATGTCTTATCTAAAACTTTGAAGCTTTGCCAGTCAGGATAGTGCTCTGCATACATAATAGTTATAGCGTCTGTAATTTGGACAGTGGAAAGCTAGTATATGCTTCATCAAGACAGATTATTAGGTAACTAAATCCTATGTGATTCCTGAGGCATGCAAAGGTTAAATGACTGGCTCAGGGTCATACCCATAGTATCCGATGCCAGTCAGTCAGTCAGTCAATTAAATAGCATTATTTAGTACTTACTATGTACCTGACACTGTACTAAGATCTGTGGATGGAAAAAGAAAAAAGATGAAAGATAGCCCACACCTTTGAGGAGCTCACAGTCTGACAAAGACAACATGGGAAGAGCTATGTACAAACAAGCTACAAACTACAAATCAGGGGTTGCTTTATTAATTTGTTGATTGTCTAGACTTAAGTGAAGGAGAAATCACTCATAATGCATATTTTAATTAGGAGTGTGTTGTCTGAGCATTTTGGGGGGAGGGGGGATCTTATTGTTAACCATTTACCAGTATTCCTCTGACTGTAGATATTACTGTCCTCATTTTCAGATGGGGAAACTGAGGTTCATTGAGGTTAAATAAGCCCATGGTCATATTGCTAGTAAGTATTGGGGATAAGATCTGAACATGTCTCTTTTGATTCAGTCTCATACTCTTACCACTATATCACCTTGGCTCAATGGAAAGTAAATATGTTTATCTATGAATTCATAACATAATTCTATAAACTAGTTTATTAAAGTAGTTGTGCTAGTGAGAGGCCAGCACCATCATCCTGACACCTTCATAATTCAGCTGGTTTGTAAAGGCACAGCAAAATTAACAATTGAAGAAAATCCTGACTACAACTCTGATTATTGATTTTTAGAAATCTTCACACACCTTTTAACAGGTAGAGAAAATATATCCTCCCTCCCTGCGCGCGCGCGCGCACGCACACACACACACACACACACCACCCACTCAGGTAAGAGCATAGAAACATAATGGCATTCACAGGTATAAAAAGCTACTTCTCTAGTCTTCACGTGGGTGGCTTTACAGCCTAATATAAACAAATCTAAGACTTTCGTGGCTACCAGGATTTAAGAGTTAATGGGATACATCATTTATTTGTTTCATCCCTGGGCCTGTGGCTCTCAAATGAGCTGTGTTTAGAATGGTTTGTCAGAAAACATCAAACTCAACGTAGACTTATCCTTTCCACCATTGTTCTTGGCCTATTGAATGCATAAGAAAAGGATCCTTGAGGTATTTCAATGCTTTTCTCAAAGGATGCTCCCCGAGTAAATCAGCCATTTACAGTTGGACTGGAGCTGAGAAAAAAGGCAGGCTAAGCATTGAGATTCTCCTGCTGTGTCTAGCTCCAAGGCGGGTCACTTGCTGCTAATGTGCGCAGCACAGCAATCATTCAGATCGTGTCTGCCTCATTTAAAGCACTAAAGAGGCTTTATCAGCCAGTTCACTGTGCTTTCTAGGATCTTCTGTCTGATTTCAGTGTACTCCCCTATGGCAAGCAGCCAATATTTTGTTTACTCTTCTAAAAGCAAACTTTGGCTACTTCCTTCCATCCAGTCTATTATTGTTATTATTATTACTATTATTAAATGTGTCACAATTTTGAATAACTGTATCATCTTGGTTTAACAAACTTTGCTAATTCTCATGCCCCATCAGGGCTGGTCCACTCCATTGACTGGTCCAGGAAAACTCCAACATCTCTTACAAAGACGAAAGGCATTGTAGAATATTGGAAGTAAACTTAAAGGCCATCTAGCCCAATTTCTTCAATTGACAGAAGGGGAAACTAAGGTTAAGAGACTAGAAATGATTTGAGTGAATTAGTCACACAGGTGCTTTCTCTCTAATATCCAGAAGGAAAGAACAATGAGTTACTCACATGCAGGACTACTTTTTTTTTTCTTAGTTACGCAATGCTAATTTTCCCTCCTTCATTTGATTATTAAAAATTAGTCAGTTTGTTTACAAATACAGGTAAAGCACTAATTATCAAGGCTAAATTTGACCCCCAAGAAGATAAAAGGGATCTCAGATCTTCTTTTCGGATATGGGGGACTAGGATTATGGAATGCTGGGCATACCTTCAGGTTTAGTTGCTTATAGATTTAGATCTTGAAAATCTTTAGAGAACATTAGCTCTAATTTATTATTTTATAGATGAAGGAACTGAGGCTAGAGAAATATATTGACTGGCCCAAGGTCACATAGGTAGGAGATGACAGAACAGGGCTTTGAACTGATGTCCCACGATCTTTCTCACCACACCACAATGCCTCTCACACACAGTTAGTAAGGTCCTGGGGTAGGATTTGAACACAGGTTTTCCTAGTGTCTTGTCAACCATGACACATTGCTGTTCTGTTGGTTAGTTTTGCTGAACTATTGTTTTTCATCCCTTTTCTTTTTTATTGATTGTTATTCTGGGCAGAGTAGGAGAATAATTTAATTGGAAATAAAGGTCATGTATAAACAAATCTCAAGGGTTTTTTGTTTGTTTGTTTTAAAGAAAGGAAAGTAGTTCAGTTGGTTTTCCAAGAATATATGGTACAGGCAGAACGTGTCATTTACGCCCCTCACATCAAGTTAGAACATCATCACAAATATGTTATTTGATGCCTTGTGTATAGTTCTATCTACCATCATCACCCTCTCCAGCACCATCATTACAATTCAACCTTGTTTTTATGTCACATTTGCAAGCTGATAATCCCCAAGTTTGCTCTCCAGTGTTCTTAATTCTTGGAGTCACTCTGGTAATTGAGTCTCCCTCTGGCAACCTCCAGAAGGCTAATTAAAGATAGCAAGAAGGAGTCATGGAAAATCTTTTAGGATCTTTACCTCCTTCCAGGACTATCCTCTTTTTCTAGGGAGGGTTACAATGCTGGTGTTCTCAAATGATAACATACAAAACAAAGAAAAGATATCCACAGGTATATCCTTCCACCTCCAATATTTTTGGCGGATTATCCACATACACAACGGTATGCTTGAAAACGTGTCCATCCATGGGAATAAGCTTTTACCTGAGGGATAGTGGGTAGCTGAGCAAAACAGCATGTGCAGGATATAACACATTTATAAGAACCGGTACTTATTTGTTTGGTGAGTCAATAAGGATTTAAGAGACAGATGGTAAGCATATTGCAGAGTCTTACAGTAGCTTTCATTTGATTGTTTAAGGATAAGTTCACACACAAAAAGAGGTTTCACACGTTATTCCCTTCTGCACATTCTAGTGTTTACCTTAAGTTCCCCTATCAGCTCTCAACTTGTGTGTGTGTGTGTGTGTGTAGGGGGGTAAAAGTTATTTTTTTATACTTATTTTTTGTTGTTTTTAAGATTAGATTGGGGGGCAGCTAGGTGGTACAACACCAGTCTTGGAATCATGAGGACCTGAGTTAAAATCCAGCTTTAGACACTTATTAGCTGTGTGACCCTGAACAAGTCACTTAACCCTGATTGCTTTTAAAAAAAAATAGAAGGAAAAGAAAGGAAAGAAGGGAGGAAGAAAGAAAGAAAAAAAGAAAGAAAGAAAGAAAGAAAGAAAGAAAGAAGGAAAGAAAGGAAAGAAGGAAGGAAGAAAGAAGGAAGGAAGGGAGAGAAAGAGAAAGACAAAGAGAAAGAAAGAAAGAAAGAAAAAAGAAAGAAAGAAAAAAAGAAAGAAAGAGACAACTGAGACTTAGCCTTTTAACAACACTATTTTGTGCAGTGTGGTGTAGTACATAGAGGGCCTGCTTTGGAGTCAGGAAGACTTAGATTCAAGTCCTGTCTCAGATGCATGCTAACTGTGACACAATAAGTCACTCAAACTCTCAGATAACCAGGCAACTTTCAGACTCTAGGCTTGGGGTTGAGTTATTGATCCAGACAGCAGTGTAGGGTATTTCCTAATGTGGGAATTTTCTATATCTAAGAAATTTCAAGTATAGATTTAAAAAATCTTATTAAGAAGTAAAATTATTGAGAAATATATTTAGGTTCAATATTTTCTAAAAACTGGCTGATCTATATATGAATATAAAGACAATATCCAAAAGTCTTAGTTCTGTTTTAAATTGGTAAAGCAAATAAATTTTATTTTATAAGATCACTTTTTCAAAAAAGAGATAGTCAGGGTCCCCCAAAAGTCAGTGCAGTTTTTTCTGTTAAAGCTTAAAACTGCACTAATAGCCACTGCCTATTTCTAAAAAAGCATTTTAACTTCTAAACTTTTATCTAAAAAAAAAAATTTTGTATCAATACTATGGGAATACCACATCTTAAGCCCTAAGTACCCTATTTTGCCACTACCCAAGTTCTAACCTTCATCATATCTCTCCTGGATTATTGCAACAAGTGCATAACTGGTCTTCTGGCCTTCAGTATCTATCCTCTGCCAACCATCCTCCACACAGTTTGCCAAAGGGCTTTTCCTAAAAGGAAGATCTGACCATCCTACTTCTCTACTCAATAAGCTCTAGTGGTTCTATATTGCCTTTAAGATCAATTATAAATTCCTCTGTTTGACTCTTAAAGTTCTTGAAAATGGAGTTAATCTACTTGTGCATTTATTTCTCCCCTTTCTGAACTCTAGGTTAATCCAAACTGACTTTCCTGCTGTTCCTCGTAACACGTGACACTTCATCTCCTATATTTTTGTTTTTGTATTGGCTGGCCCTTTCTCCTAGAACACATACCCTCATATGCATCTCTTAAAATCTATTTCCTTCAAAACTCAACTCAAGAATAATTTTTTTCACAAAGTCTTTCCTGGTGCTTTTTCAATTTCCAGTTATGTCCTATCTCCCAAATACTTCATATTTATTTAATTATAGCCCCTGCATGTGCATGCTGTCTCTGATAGAATGCAAACTTCTCGAAGTCAGAGACTGTTTCATTTTTGTCTTTTTTGTATCTCCAGCCAATGCCTGGCATAGAGTAGGTACTAAATAAATACTTCTTTCATTGATGAGTACCCCCAAAACAAGCACATTCAAATATAGCAGATTGACCATGATTGGTTATGGAGAATATATCACCTTTATCTGTATATATCATTAGTGAAAGGATTGCACTAAGATGACCAGCAACAAATTGGACCTACTTATTCTCCTATGCTTTGCATTATTTTTATTGCAAATAGACATGTGAGTTCTTTATAAAAGAGAATGAGTAGTTTAAATATCTTAATTAACTTTTGAAAATGACAAAACATGTTGAAGTATCACTTTTGGTTTTGTAATCCAGTTATTGTTACTCAACTTTCCTAGAATATGGAGTTGAAAATGCAATCTTAGGATGGAAAACTAACTTAAAGAAAATTAAACTGTCCTTCAATTTATTCCTTTGGGTCTCAAAAATAGTAATACAATTATTTCCTCTCTATGTTTGGGGATGTTGCTCTTAGTAGAATGGAAAGGAAATGTTATAGACAACACAACTATGACCACGTTCCTATCTGTCAGGCTATAGAGAGCTCCTCTGAGATTCCACAAAAGCACCTTAGGCATGATGACTTGGGCAAGTAGAGTTCAGTTATAACCAACCTTACTTTTGCCTCCAAGGGAGCATATAGCCATGACCTTCTTGACTTGAAGGTGAAAATTCCCCACAAAGGACAAGGTGAAGCATTCCTAAAGGGTTACTTGTTGATAAGAATAGGATCTGCCTTCTACCTGAGGGGCAAGCTCCAATGACTAATATCACTTTAGAGTTCCATTTAGGTCACTCCTCAGGACAGGACAACATAAAAAGTCTCTTTCTGAGCCTTTGAAGGAAAAGAAATATGAGTCACATAGGCCACCATGGCACAAGCATAACAAGGGAAGGACAAACAGAACTTATCATTAGGAGCATAACATGAGGTGGGGTCATGCTTCCATTCAAAAGTGATTTAGTCCTCTTGGGGTACACACTATAACTTTACCAGAGTAACACTTTCATGGACTCACCAACTCTTTACTAGATCCATTTCCCTTGCTATGTACTTTCAGGGTGAAGGACTATGGCAGACTGGCTGCCTTCTGCTACAAATGTACCTCTTCTTGTTTTCTGACTCAATGAACCTGCCTCAGAAGATTGTCATCCAAACTATCACATGCTCCCTGTGTTTGGAAGACTGCCCTCTGTGGCACCCATCCTAACCCCCAACCATATATACTAAAATTTCCCCAGCTGTACTTTTGCCAATAGCTTTTCTGAACCATGGTATTATTTTTTCACCTTTATTAATGCTAATTGATGCTCTCTTTCATTGTATCTTTCAAATAAGTTCCCTTCCCTGTTCCCATATCATTTCAGGCTCCTCCCCCTTTTTTTCCTCATCTTCAGTGCTATAACCTACCCTGCCATGTCTTGTGAGTGCCATTGTGTTTTATTCATGCTTATACTATTTTCCTAAATTAGAAATAGTATGGAACAATGGAATGAGGAATTGTTTTAGGTGGAGGGCGTGAAATTAAATCCCAGCTCTGACACAACTTTTATGACCTTAGGCAAGTTACTTCATCTCTTCTGACCTACGTTTCCTTATATGCAAAATGAAGAGATTAGATTCTGTGGCCTCTGAGATCCCTCTACCAAAGCAAGGGGGCAACTTCTCTGCAATTTATTAGTCTTAGAGGATTGCAGGCCCTAGAGCATTGAGAAAGTAGTTGATTTGCCCTTGGTCAAGCTGCTATGTGTCAGAGGCAGGCTTTTAATGGTAGCCCTGGTTTCAAGGCTAGCTTTCTATTCTCTACACCATACTACCTCTTACTATATGTTCTTAAGAACATTACTTCACCCACTGTGTCTTTTATGGTAATAAATGAGAGCTAAGACAATCCTGTTGTGGAAAATCTTTTCACCCTTAAGTTTTCCTGACATAAATTTACTGAATCTGAGTGTAAAATCATTATGGTGTCATATTGATCCATTTGGAGACAATGTAGAACACAAGAGACAATCTTCAGAAATAACAGTCTTCCTATTGTCCTAAAAGAAAGCTATTATCCTGAAATGACTTTGCCCCAAGTAATACTACACTATATCCACAAATACAGAGGGAAGCCCTAAAATAGTTAATGTTTATTTTATCTAAGGAACACCCTAGATAACAGGAAAAAACAGGAAACAGTCCCCCCCCCCCGCCCCCCAACAGCCTTAACTATTGACATGCATTCAGTAGATTTATACAACTGGGTGTAACCATGGGATTGAGAATGCTAGTCAGATATTGCAGTATAAATGATCCTGAAACATAAATATGCCAGGAACTTTTCCTCATGGTAGGCTTTATAAGCAAGTCTCTGAGTACTGTCCAGTTGGCATCAGGAATATTGTGCCCTGAAAGTAAAGTGTGGTTTCAAACTGAAGACCTGTAGCAACTTTAAGAAGTCAGGAGGAACAGGGTCATGGCAGAGCAAGTTGTCTAGGACATTTAACACCTCTGAGCCTCAGTGTGCTTATCTTCAAAAATGAGGGACGATGTTTGTTCTCTAAAGTCTCTTCTAGCTCAAAAGTCCATGATTTTATGATTCTTAATTCTTGGGAACATCAATATAGTAGGCAGTTCTCCCCCTTCATATTCAAGGAGCTCTTTCATCATTTGAATGAAAATAGAGTTTTCACATGACTATCAGCTTTAGATGTTATCTTTACCACATTAAAGCAGGAATAATAAAGCTCTTCCAGGGGAACATAGCTTGTGAATAAACATGCAGGTAGAAGAATTGCTAACCAATGACTCTACCCTGGAATATCTTCCACCATCACCCTTCCTCTTTTATCTTAAAACAATTAAGCATGCTGGGCATATAACCCTAGCTGATCAAAAAAAGAAAGAAAACTTCCATGCATACTAAAATATTCAAATCAGTACTGATGGAAACCTAATAAAGCTGCCCCCAGCCCCAGTATTCTAACTTCATTATACACCTGGCCCTACTGAATAGCAGGCCCACTGCACCTACCTACTCCTCCCCCGCCCCCTTCTGCAAATGTCCTAACTTCTTTGTATATGCCTCACTGCTCACTGGAACAACAGGTGTGTCCCTGAATTCTTAGTTCCCACAGAAATGGCAGGTGTGTCCATGTGATGGGAACCCAGCTTCTGCCTCTACCTGGTCACTGCCCCCAGACCCATTCCCACAGAAACAGGTGTATTCTTGTATTCATTCACAATCACAACATCCATCTAGCCAAGACAGGACCACAATACCTAACTATCTGTCTTAAGCAGACAGGACCACAATAGCTAGTCAGTTAGAGGGCAGAATGACCAGAATGCTTAACCATGGAACCATAGATAGGATCCTTCCTCCATTACTACCTAATCCCTTAAGAAACTCCTCCTGCCTTTTTAATATTAATGTTATTCCTCTATTCTATGTAAATTTCTGTTATGTAATTGCATCAATACTTTATAAAAATCCATCTTGCTTTCTCTAAAGTTGCTGGTTCCTCTTGGAATTTAGAGGTGTCAATCTCAATAGATGTCTGTACTTGGGATTAAAGGTGGTCTGACTCTGAATTCTTTGAGACAGTCCCACCACAACACATCATGAAACTGCAATAGTTTTTGTGTGGGCAAAGCCCCCACCTCAACAATTTGACATCCCTAGGTTTAAACCACAAGTACTTTTTTGTAACAGAAAAAAAAAGAACAAAAAACATATCTACAAACAAAATAGTTATCCATTGATTGGGGAAAGGTTGAACAAATTGTGGTATATGAATGTTATAGGATACTGTTGTGCCATAAGAAATGAAGAATTCAGAGGAACATGAGAAATTATGCATGAATTGATGAAGAGTAAAGTTAGTAGTATTGGGGCCCTGGCAGAGATTCACAATGACCACAATAATGTAAATAAAGTGAATTAAAAAAAAAAAATCCAGTAGCCTGTAATTGTAATGCCTAAAGAGAAGAGGAGAGATGAGATGAGATGAGATGAGATGAGATGAGATGAGATGAGATGAGATGAGATGAGATGAGATGAGATGAGATGAGATGAGATGAGGAAATGAACCTCTTTATTTTGCTTGGAGAAGTGGGGGGTTATAGGGGAAGAATGGTATATGTCATTGTGTTGGCTATTTTTATTTAGCTGAGAGAAGGCTTACCAGTTGGGTAGTAATGTGTGATATGTTTGAAAACAGTCCTCATGTGTGAACAAAAGGCATCACGACACATTGATTAAAAACAAACAAGAAAACAATGAGGCAGTAGGAAAAATGGGGTCCATCAAGACAATTCACTACCATAGGGGCATTTATTGTTCATGGAAAATTATATAATGGCCTCCAGGGTGCAATTATGCAGTTGAAAACCAATGACTCTCCTTCTACTTCCTTTATACCTCCCCTAAAAACCATAGGGGTGGGTGAGAGGGCTAGTATTCTATGAGGTAGGTGTATTCTTTACAATTCATAGAGAATACACAATGTACAGTAAGACTTTGTCTGCTTGGACCACTCAGTGAGACCAAATTGGAGACTTCAGCCATGGTTGCTTTAATGCAATGACTGCTTTGTGCCCATCTAAACAATACTCGAGAGAAAAAAAAGAGTAAATGGCTAGCTTTGTGCATGGGACCTGACCATGCACTGAAAATAACTTTCAGGAGTCCTGCCTCCTGGATTTTTCATAAACACACAGTACTATGTGCCGTTGATTAAGATGGGCCCTACAACTATAACTCTAGGGTTAGCTGGCAAGGTTCCTCTCCTTAGGGACCAGGACTGAGTTGGATTGACAGCAAGCCAGATGCACCTGTCAATCAACTACAGCCCTAAACCAGTGAGGCAGGATTCACAGAGAAGAAAAATAGTCAAGCTGTCTTTGCTGTCTTAAGTGAAAGTTAGCAAGTAAAAATCCTGTGGTTTGAGTGGGGTGAAATAGAGGGGAGGAAGAAAGAGGGCAGTGGTATCTGTGGGTATGACCTAAACTAAAATGAAACAATTTGAGTATTTAATCAATAATTGTTTTTTTTAAAAGTTGTTTGGTGGATATAAATATCAATGAGGCTAAAAATATTTCTAGTGTGTTAAGAATAACCAATAACTAATGGGTATTACCAGACTCATATATTTAGAGCGAGAAGGTGCATTAGGGATCATCTAATTCAGCATCCTCATCTTACAAATTAACACCCTCATGCCCAGAAAATGCAAATAACTTTCTCAAGGTTATATAGATAGTAAGTCACAGAAGAAGGATTTGAACTCAAAACTCTGGTTTCAAGTCCAGCACTCATGCCACAGTATTGAATTTCCTTCTCTTAGTGGTTATCTCTTTAGAGAATTCAAACTTTGAAGTGTTATATACCTGCCTATGATTATTTTCATCTTTTATAAAGTCCATGAGTGTTTATTGTTTCCTTTTAATTTCACTTAAAGTCAATAAGAATAATGACTATGATGAAATAGATGTTGTTTCTTCCTTTCTTCTGTCTATACATGTCTTTTTTTCCTATTAGTATGGTAAGGATAAACTAATATATCATTATATGAAAATAATGCAAGATTCCTCCATTTAAAGCCTTAATGAATGAATGTGCCAATGAGGAAAATCTTCTCTGCTTCGCTTATTATGTTTTCCTTTATGCCATAAATGTCTATAGCCCCCAATTTAGCTCACTTTCCTATCACTTATAGATCACTTGTGCCTGTTCCTACAGATGTTTCCTACATTAATCTCCCTTCCGACTGTTACTTCCCATGGTCTGTGAATATGCTAGGACTCTATCTTTTAGCCACTTCCTTTCTCCTTGGCTATCTTCCTTACACACCATTCTTTTGTGGCCTGCAGTTATGCGGTAGTTTCTCATGCAATTTTGACTGGAACTACCTGTTACTTTTTTCCAGGGGAAAATGAAATAAAAAGCTAATTGAAAAGAAAAAAAAACAGACAAAAAAGAAAAAGAAAAAAAATGGAAAATAAAAATTCAGTTCTCTTCAAGAATAGAGCACAAGATTTAAACTATTACTCGTAACAGCAAACACTTCTATAGCATCTTACTGAAGTCTATAAAGTGATTTATATATACTATTGCATTTAATAGTCACATTGATACAAGATCTGGTATTTTACCCACTCTACCATGTTCCTTCCATAACAATGCAACAGGCAGGTGACGGAGGTGACCCTGGGTTAAAACCTGCCCTGAGCAGTGGGACAAGGGGACAAGAGATTCAAAGGTGGAGGACTGGATATTGTTAAAACAATTAACTCTAAGGTTAGGACCATGAAGAGAAGGAAATGAGGATAGAACAAGAGTTTATGGATTAGCCAGGGGTGGGGAACCTGCAGCCTTAATAAAAAGGATTTGTTCTGTAAAACTTGGATTCAGTCAAAAGGCTGCAGCAAAGGACCTACAAGATCACATGTGGCCTTGAGGCCCTAGGTTTTCCACCTCTGGATTAAGCAATAGACAGGAATGGGGAACTGTGAAGAGGAAAAGAATAGTGTTAGGAGAAGTGAGGTAGAAGGACTGATGGATGGATATGATTAGAAAAGGAAATGTCAGAGATTGAGATCATGGAGGTGGCTCTTCTACAAGTAATAGGTATGACCCTCCTGTAGATGGTCTAGGTGGTGTGAAGCTACAGGTTATAGAAGTTTAGGAGGATAATGAATTGAAAGTACATAAAGAATTTAGCTCTGGAAAAACTTCAGTAGAAATAAATGGAGATCGGTAAATAGCATCTCTATACATGATGTTTAAGGTTGACAAAGTGTTCTCCTCACAACATGACTCTGAAGTACACAATTATCATCCCCATTTCATAGATGAAGAAACTGAGTTATGTCCTTAGTCCTAAGTCAAGAACTTTTCTCAGCGTAAATTACCAGCTGTCTCTCTCCAACCATTCAAAGATGGAAAGAGACAGACAGAGACAGAGAAAGAATGGTACACAGAGAGACACAGAGAGGCAAACAGACACAGAAATAGAGAAATAGAGACAGAGACAGACTGAGAGATCAAGAGAGATAGACACAGAGGGGCAGAGGGATAAACACACAGTAGAGACACACTCAGACAGAATTAGAGAAAGCATAGCAGCCCATTATATTAGAAAGTTGTCTAATTGCCCAATCATTTCCTTTGTTAATGTGATAATCCTGCTTCAACATGTATTTTATTTTACAATAGCCAAAGACATAGAATGATTTTGTGAAAGAATTCATAACTTAGGCAAGTAACACGTGAATGTCAACTTACCTTTGATCTGGTTACTTTTTGTTTTGCTGTCAGGAGAAACTAGTTAATCAAGGGAATAAGCAGCCTTGAGGGGCGACATGGTATAGTACTGAAGCATTGGACTAATTAGTAAGAAGTTTGTATTCTGGGAAGGGGAGGGAAAAGAGGGGGAGAAAATTTAGAACTCAAAATCTTATAGAAGTGAATGTTGAAAACACATTCACACA
>JAQQSV010012571.1:0-12732 GCA_028646515.1 Pseudochirops corinnae
CTCCTCATTGGCTTTTTGGGCCTCTTTTGCCATTTGAGTTAGTCTATTTTTTAAGGTGGTATTTTCTTCAGTCAGGTTGTTGACTCTCTTTTCATGATTTTCTTGCATCATTCCCATTTTTCTTCCCAATTTTTCCTCCACTTCTCTTACTTGATTTTCAAAATCTTACTTGAACTCCTCCATGGCCTGTAACCAGTTTATATTTTTCTTGGAAGCTTTTGGTGCAGGAGTTCTGACTGTGTTGTCTTCCTCCCATTCCATGCCTTGAACCTTTTTGTCCCCAAAAAAAGGAATCTAAAGTTGGATGGCTGTGCTTGCTTTGCTTCCTTTGCTTCCTTTGCTTGCTCATGTTGCCAGTCAGTTACTTGACTTTTGAGCTCTTTGCCACAGTAGAACTCTGCTTCAGAGGGGAGAGCTTTGTCCCAAATCGCTATGGTTTTTGCAGCTGCTGGAGCTATTAGGAGGGTGACCTTTTTGCTGCCCCCTCCAGCTTTGGCTCACTGGTCACATACCTGAGTACCACTATCCAAGACTGCGATCCAGATCCAGGCAGGTTAAGGCAAAAGTGCTTATCCTCTGAATGTTTGCTTGGCCCCCCTGCAATCTGCAGGCCAGGGGCTCTGAAGCAGCCACTTGGAGGCAGCTGCACAGCCAGGCTGTTGTTTGTGCTTCTCACTCTGGGGGTAGCAGCCGGACCACACTCTGTCCCCACCTAGATCCAGAAGAGTTCCAATGACCTTTTACTTTGTCTTTGGCATTTATGGGTTGATAATTCTGGAAACTGCCACAGTTACTGGTGATCTACTCTCCTGAAAGCTCCAGCCGCAGCTGGTCCAGGCTGCCCTGGGGCTCAACCTGTAGGCTCACACAGGGCTGGGCTCTGCTCCAAGCTCTGCTCCTAGCATGCTGTGATGAACCCTTCCTGTCTGCCTGCCAGGCTGCTTTCAGTGGGAAATTTGTTTCTCTCTGCCACTTTGTGGGTTCTGGAGCTCTAAAATTTGTTTAGAGTCATATTTTCTAGGTATTTGAGGTGATTTTGGGGGGAGCCCATGAATCCTGTTTCTATCCCACCATCTTCAATTAGAATTTTTTTAAAGACAAAAAGGGAGAAGAGGAAAAATCAGTACAGCTGAATAATACACAGAAAAACACCACCGTCCTCTGCAAAGGGGTCAGGATGTTTTCTTATATCTCTTATCTTGGGCCATGCATGTTGTTTATAAATTTGGAATATTTACTTTTGATTATTTTTATTGGCAGTTGTTCTTTCCGTTCACATTTTTGTGGTCATTGTGTATATTGTTTTCTTGGCCTTCCTTACTGTACTATGTATTGGTTTCTTTATATCCTTCCATATTTCTATTTCTCATGCATGCCATTTCCTAAAGCACAGTAATATTCCTTTACATAAATGTGCCACAATTCGTTTAGGCATCCCCCAGTTGTTGGGCAGCCAATGTTTCCAATTATTTGATAACACTAAAAGTGCTGCTATAAATGTTTTGACATGTTTGGGGATTTTATTCTTATTAATGATCTCCTTGGGACATAAGCTTAGAATTGAAATCTCTAAGTCAAAGGATATAGCCACTTTATTATTATTTGCATGGCTCCGTATTGCTTTTCAAAATGGTTGTGTTGATTCATAGTGTCACCAAAAATGCTTTGGTGTACCTATCTTCCCACAAACCCCTCCAACATTGCCAATTCCTAGAATGTGGGGTGAAATCTCAGGATTCTTTGGATTTGCATTTCTCTTGGTGCATTTTTTCATATATTAATAGTTTGTAATTCTTTATTTGAGGAAATGTTTACGTCCTTTGATCACTTGTCTATTGGGAAATGTCTTTTGTTTAATAATATATAAAAACATACATAAAACATATAAATAAATAATTATTATATATTTGCATATAAATATATTTATGATACATAAATAAAATAAAATATATATGTACACAAAACAACTAACTTCTGCTAGTTGTTAAAATATTTCAAATACCAAATGGCTGTCAGATATATCTGATATAAAGATATTTTTCTCAATCTGCTGGTCCCTTTCTTATCCCAAGTACAGTTACTAACTTTGTGCAGAAGCTTTCCAGTTTCACGTAATCAGTGTTAGCTCCTTTATCGTTCTTGATTGCCCATGTCTTTTGGTTAAGAATTCGTCTTCCAACCATAATTATGAAAGGCATATGATCTGCTTCTTTTCTAATCTTTTTTTATAGGATAATCTTTAATATTAAGGTCACATATCATTTTGAATGTATTGTGGCATATGGTTTAAGATGTTGGTCTAAGCCTCATTTTAGCCAGACTTCTTTCCAGTTTTTCCAGCATTTTTTTTCAAATGGATAACTTTTTCCTAAGCATGTTTTCTGGCTTATTGAGCAGTTTTATTGAGTTTCATTATTTCTAATTCTCCCTTTTCTATTCCATTAACCTAAATCTCTATTTTTTTTTTTTAACCATTACCACATGGCTTTGGGGGCAGCTAGGTGGTAAAGTGGATAGAGTACTGGGCCTGGAGTCAGGAAGACCTGAGTTCAAATCAGACCTCAGATACTTACTACATGTATGACCTTGGGGAAGTCATTTAACCCTACTTGCCTCAGTTTCCTCATTTGTAAAATGAGCTGGAGAAAGAAATGGCAAACCACTCTAGCATCTTTGCCAAGAAAACCACAAACAGGGTCACAAAGATTTGGACACAACTGAAAAATGACTGAACAACAACAAATAATTTTGATGACTTCTGCTTTATAATTTAATTTGAGGTCTGGAAGTACTTTTCCTCTTTTGTTCCTACCTCTTCTCATAATTTTCCTTGATGAACTATCTCTTTTTCCCCTAATTTTTGAGTTCTTTAAAGTACCCCTTTGATAATTTTATTGGAATAGCATTAAAATTGTAAATTAACTTTGGCAGTATCATCATTTTTATTACGTTATTATGCCCCAACCATGAGCATCGACTATTTCTCTAGCTATTTAAGTTCTTTATTTCTTTAAATAGCCTTTTGTAATTGAATTCATAAATACTCTTTGTTCATTAGTTAATTGATCACTAAGATATTTTATGTATTTTTAAAGTTATGTAGAGTGGAATTTCCTTTCTTTTATTGCCTCTTAGAGTTTATCATTATATTGACTATTTTATAGAAATGCTGTTGATTTTTGAGGATTTATTTTGTAGCCTGCAACTTTGCTGAAGCTATTAATTATCTCAGTTAATTTTTGCTGCTTCTCTAGGACTTTCCAAGTTAATCATCATATTATCAGCAAATAAGAAGTTTTATTTTCTCTACTAGTATTTATACATTAAATTTCTTTCTCTTATTGCTACTGTAAGTATCTCTAGAACTATATTAAACTATAGTGGGGAGAGTGGGAATTTATGCTTTTCTCCTGTATTTATTGAGAAATGTATTCTCATTTCATGACCTGTAAGTCTTTTTGAAATTTTAAATTAAATGTAGTCACCTCAAATGTAATGTGTTCAAAACAGAACTCAATTTCCCCTCACAAATTCACTCCTCTTCTGAATTTCCCTATTTCTTTTGAGAGTACTATTATTCTTCTAGCTACCCAACTCCCAGAATGGGAGATATTTTTGACTACTCACTCTCTAATAATCCACATACGTAATAAATTGTTGAATATTAATGATTATATAGCTATAATATCTTTTACCCTTATGCCCTTCTGTTTACCTGAGTGGTAAACTCCCCTGATTCAGGCCTTCCTTATCTGTCCTTTGGATTATTGCTTCTTCTTGTTTACTTGTTTTTCATTTGTGTCTGACCCTTTGACCCTATGTGGGGTTTTCTTGGCAAAGATACTAGAGTGGTTTGCCATTTCCTTTTCCAGTTTGTTTTACAGATGAGGGAACTAAGGCAAACAGAGTTAAATGACTTGTCCAGGATTACACAAAAATGTCTGGGACTGGATTTGAACTCACAAAGAGGAGGCTTCCTGACTTTAGGCCTGGCCCTACATCCACTCTGCCATAGCTTCCTAATTGTCCTCCCCACCTCAAGCTTCTCCCCTCTCCAATCCATCCTCCACACAGCTGTCAAAGTGATTTTCCTAAAGCTTGGGTTGGATCTTGTCACTCTTCTTCTCACTAAATTCTAGGCCAACCCCTTCTTGGCATTTAAAGCCAACCTGGCTACCCCTTACATTTCTAACATTACTTCGATAATTGATTGTGCCTGACTCAGGCTGGCCTGCTGGTAATTTAGATCCAAAACTGAAAAGAAGTGAGACACAATGGGACATCTGAGAATTAACCAAAGATTTGCTTAGCTTTAACAGGGGAGGGATATCCCAAGCAGGGAAGGGATGTTCATCCAGGATAAAGCATTGATTCACGTGAGCCCTTTGATTCATGTGAGCGCACTGATTCACGTGGCCATAACTTTCCGGTTTTGTTCATGCAGCTGGTCTATAGTCTTAAGCTTCAGGAAGGGGCGCCAACCTCTCAGGTCCTAGATATTTTATACCGGCTGACCAGGAAGCCATGTCAGTGGCTTAATATACTGAGCTGATTAAATCTCAACTACATTTTCAGTACTTTTTAAAAGTAAATATATAATATTATATATTATATAGGAAAATATAGGAAGATAGGAAAAACTATCCTAACTTACATGGGAGTACTTAAGATATTGCTGCTAGTACACTTCAATTTTTATTCACTCTATCGTTCAACTAAAGTGACTATTTCTCTCATATAGTATCATCTCCCATCTCCAGGCCTTTGCCCAGTTTTGTCTAAATGCCTGACTCATGCATCACTTCTGCCCCTTATAATTCCTAGTTTCTTTCAGTGCTTAGTTCATATGCCACCAAAAACATGAAGCATTTATGAACTGACTCTGGGTGCTAGTATACCCATCCAAAAATTTATTTTACATTTATCTTAGTTATATTTTGAATATAATTGTGTTTGTATTTTTTATTTCTCATGGTAGAATGTAAGCTTGCTGAGGCCAGGGCCTATTTCATTTTTGTCTTTGTGCCTCTAGCACCTAGTATAATGCCTGATATAGAGTATGTGCTTAAATGGTTTTTGATTGATTGATTAAAGTGGTTATAGTGTTGAATGCTTAACTAATTCCCCCTCTTTTCTCCCTCAACTCACCAGATAATGCATTTACTGCTAAAAGGAATCCGTACATTAAAAAGCTACATTAGTGTGTTAAGATTGCCTCTATCCATCGCAAAATATTCTTTGCTTTATAAATGATTCACCTCCATTTTCCTTTGAATAGCGAATTCTCATACATTTAAGATGTGATTTGATTTACAGAAATTACATTTATACATATTTCAGAAACACATTCATTGTATGTAGTGAGGTAGACCTGTGTAGGTGAAAAAGATATGGAGGCCAACCCTTTTACATTGACTCTGAAATCAAAAACATACCCATATGGAAAATACTTGGAAACCACAAGAAAAAATTGCTTTTTTTCTGAGTGGGAATATATTGCATCACCATTCACTTAATATAAACAGAGTGATCAATTCATAAATTCCAGGTAATTGGTTTGTGCCTGCTGGGGAATAATGGCCCATTATTTTTTCCTGTAGGAAATAACACCTAGTTACTGGTATGTACAGCTGCTGCATTATACATGTCAGCATCTGTTGGCTTCTGACAGTGCCTAATGAATGTCTTCTGCCCATTCCAAAAGTTGCCATGAAGAGAAATATTAACACCTTTTCCCAATAGTTGAGAAGGCTTATACTTCCTTTAAGGAACAAGTGTGGAATTTATTCACCATGATACCAAACTGCTTGAATGCATTCTTTATTAATGACAAATTGAGGACAACTTAACCCGACTTTACAGAGTGAACTAAGATGTTTCAATCTTGCCAAGCTGGCCTTGGCAAACAAACTTTGTTAAAAAGTTATCTCTTCCTCCACACTCCCTATTCTTTATAGAACACAGACCATCTGAGTCCCAGATTGTCATTCACCCCAGGCCAAGATCTTCATACATGAAAATAATTCATGACCTTGTATCCATATTGTCTCATCTAAATTATTTATTTTGAAACTAGTTTGCTTTTCTGTCTGATGTCTGACTTTAAGGGAGTGAATTGTCAGTTTTAGACAGATGCGATAACAGCAACTTCATGTTCCCCAAAATATCACAGCATTTTTACAGTATGTGTCAAACGAACTACTCTCTGTCTAAAGAAAAAAACCCAAGTCCCTAAAACATTCTTAATATGAGATGACAAAAAGACAAAGTACAGGCTTAGAATTCTATAATAAAATACCTCTTTCCCAGCTAGTATGCCTTAAACTCAGACTTTAAAAAGTATGGTATCTTTCCAGAGCTAATACCACAGTGTATGGAACATTTAGGATTTCTTCATCACCAGACTGCTGCCTTTTAATTTAAAAAAATATTTTTTTTTGTAGGAGGTGATCTGGATCTTGTGATTCATTAATGTAAGGAATTCCTATTGTGCAAACTCCTTCCACTGATGAAGAATGACAACTCATCCACAATTGAAAGTCGTAGAAAGGGCACTAAAAGGTTAAGTGCCTGAAATTACATCAGTAGTAAGACAGAGGTCTTCCTGTTTCCAAGGCCACTAATCTATCATCTCCTATGGCAATGGTGTCAAACTCAGATAGAAACTGGAACCACTAAACCATAAAGAGGGATTCCTGCCACTGCATATTGACCAAGAAAATCACAAATTAACGTTATATGTGTTCTACTGTATTTTTATTTTGTTAAATATTTCCAACTACATTTAAATCTGGTTCTAGCTGTACTCAGGAGGGTTATGGGCTTCATGAGAGTCATGGGTTTTTCCTTTGCCTTATACCATGATGCCTTTTGGGGTCTCTGTAATACCACTGTGAATTACGGTCCTTTGGGATCAATGCTTATTTAGTAGACGTCATTGCTAAGCAGGAGATACTAATACTAGCCTTCTGATATACTGTAACATCTGAGCCAATTTAAAGAGTAGGCATAGTTTAGGGGCAAGCATATTGGAAATTTGGGTTCTTCTGCTCCCTCCCTTTCTCCCTCCCTTCTCTCCTTCCTTTCCTCCCTTCCTTCCCTTTTTTCTATCCTTCTTTTCCTTTCTTCCTTCCTTCCTTCCTTCCCTTCTTCCTTTTATCTTCCCTTCCTTTCTTCTTCCCTCTTCCTCTTTTTCTTTCTCTTCCTCTCTCTTTTCATCTCTCCTTCCTTCCTTCCTTCATTTATTTAGTTACTATTATGTGTAAAGAATTGTGTCAAGTATTGAATGGAGAAATAAGAGAACTAAGGACCCTGATCTCAAGCCTAGCAGAGGTAGGGAATATTTGGACTCCATAGCTGAGGAAAAGGATGTCCCAAGCTGTACTTGTAAGCACAGATTGATTAATGAGTAGAAAGCTTATTGTAGTGAGAGAACACTGGTTTGAGTCTATGGTCTGTCACTTACCATGAGTATGACTATGCAAATCACTTAACATTTCTGAAGCTTAGTTTCCTCATCTGTAAAAAAACAGATACCTGTCTGTATTACCTACCTCACCTGGTTGTTGTTGTGGAGAATAAATGAGATAACGTATATTAAATGTTTTATAAAACTATCCAGGCCCCCTTTGTGGTCGTATACACCTGTCATCCCTGCCTCCAGGGAGACTAAGGCTGCCTGATCTCTTGTGCTCATTTTTGCTGATTTCTAAGATACAAATGCTTATGTTGATAATTTGGCAATTGACTCTAACAAGCTAGTAAGAAATGGCATCAGTACACATCTGCTCATGGGATTGTGAGGAAACTACTTGGTAAACCCTAAAGTGTAGTGTAGAAATGTGGTCTGCCATTTTCATTTTTACCCCATGGTGTTGTAGTGGACAGAACACTGTATTTGGGCTTTGGGGATTTGGTTTCAATCCCAGCTGTTAGGTTTACTGCCTCTGTGACCTTTGGGAAGTCATTTTCATCTCTCTGAGCCTCAGTTTCCCCATCTGTAAAATGAAGAAATTGAACTAGATGACCTTGAAGGTCTTATCCTTCTCTAAATGCTATAATCCTGACCCATAATTTATAAACTCTTGACTATGCTTTCCTACTTAAAGCCTTAATTTCCACCACCCCCTCTTCATTTTTGGATTTTGATCATACTTACATTATAGCCTGATTGATCGATCTATTGATTTCCTCAGCTTTCATCTGGCTTTGTCTTCAAACTTGGTTGACTTCAACAATTGAAATATTAAGATCCTCCTTGCTTGTTTGCTTAAATCTGATAAGCTGAGGCTTAAATCCAGCTCATTTGGTCCTGACCTGTCCATATGTGAACAAGAATATTGTGAGGTGAGAGGCCCTATGCACATGCCTGTTGTACCTATTTGATAATCTGGCACCGATTGGCTAATTTGGCATCTGATTCTCATTTTACATAATCACAGAGCTAGATGTCTATAACTGATGTGGTCAACTGAACCAATATGAGTCTTTGGTCATATATGATGATATTCAGGTTATATATGTGCTTCAGAGATTTGCGCTGTTGGAGTTAACACCTAGAAAGCAACGGGAAAAGCAGTCAGTCATTCCCTTTGTAGACTGGCTTCCTACACAGTTATGTAAGACATGACTGTTTGAAGAAAAAAAAACAGTGGGGATCAATTTTTGACAAAATAATAGCCACAAAATAATTGTTCTCTAAAAGTAAATAATTGAATGGAATTAGAATCACTGGACCCAACTGATGTCAATGATATTAACAACCAAGCTTGTATGATCAATTTTGAGAAATATTGCTATTTGATTTCCCTAGCTTACATTGATTTATTTTATCTGTACTCCATTTGAAAATACCAGCAGGGAGTAAAATATGATAATGGGCAGGGGGTTACAAACCCTAAGCAATTGCTTTGCCTCAATATTTGCTGACAACATTATTGTCTTTTCTTAGTTTTCCTTTTTGAAAAGGAAGGTTGAAGTACACCACCATGAATAATGTCTGGGTAAAAAACAAAAATGAGCGTAGGAATTCTAACATGGGTTCTAAACTCAATTTATATACATTGCGACAAAGTAAGCCATGGCTCCTTAGGATGGACTTGTTGGGTCATTTGTCAATTATAACTGACAATTGAACAGATATGAGAAAAGCCAAGGGTATGTGGGGTGGGGGTGGGAGGGAGGTACAAAATCAGTGGAGCATCATGAAAAAAAGGACAAAAAAAATTGATCAGTAAGAAAAAGAAATGTAAAGTTGTTTTGACAATAGTTAGAAATGCCCTATGGATTGCTTCACTTGACTAAACAAAGATATGGGATGACTTTTAGTTGCATTTGTAATCTACATGAACTTAGTGAGATGAAATCTTGAGTGAAATCAGCAAACTCAGTTTTAGAGCAAATTTCATAATGAAATTTTAAACCTTAGTATGTCTCTTTTTTGTTTGGATGACACCAAAGCTCAGGACGTTCTCCATTTGGAACTTAACTTACAATAGAAATTTAAGTTGTATTTAAGATGTAATATTAGCTGCTTGGTTTATTCTGCTTCATTAACTTATACTAGCCCAGTAAAATCTGTCAAATGGAGAAAAAAAAATCTCCTTGGGGTGATATTTTAATTGTCACAAAACTGTCATATGGATGAAGAGGCCAGCTGAGCACTGATAGGTTTCTTAGCCTTAGAGAAAAGCAAAATATTAAAAAAAACACCCCAAAACCTCTACTTGTTCCTGAAGGTAAAAGACTGGCTATATTTCTTGACATTATATTTTATTTATGGAGAGTAAATTTAACACTGTGAAACACCACCAAATATAATACTTACAAGAGACCATCTTTCTACATACAATGATGTAGACATGTTTACTTTCCTATGTTTGGCAAATGTGATTCCAAACAAAAGGTGTTCATAGAATGGGGAGACTCAGAAAAGAATTTAATGATCAGTATTGCCCAGTCCAATGTGCTCATTTACAGATGAGGAAACTGAGTTAGATATGTTAAATCACTTGCCCAGGGTTAGCAGTAGTATCTGAATGGATTGCCAGACTCCTGGCCAGGGGTTCTCTTGCAGTAGGTCATGGATCTAATATTGTTAAGGCTTTTAAAAGTTTTTATTCCTTCCAAGGTACCTGAGGCATAGACTTAAAAATTTTTAAATCCTATAATTTTGAAATAGAAGAAACTTTATAGATTGTCTAGTTTAAAACTATCATTTTTATGTGGGAGAAAACTGAGGCTCAAGGTTAGAATGCTTTATATAGAAGTTTTATATTTGATGTTTTCAGAGGAAACTCTATGAGTACATGGAGTAAGAGACCACCCATGTTGTTTAGTCATTTCTGTTGGGTCTTACTTCTTGTGACCCCATTTGGAGTTTTCTTGGAAAAGATACTGGAGCAGTTTGCCATTTCCTTCTCCAGCTCATTTTACAGATGAAGAAACTGAGGCAAATGGGGTTAAGGGACTTGCACAGGGTCACACAGTAAGTATGTGAGGCCAGATTTGAACTCAGGAAAATGAGTCTTCCTGACTTCGAGCCTGGCACTCTATCCACTGAACCCAGTCCATGTTTTATAATAAAGAACAGATCCTTTTATTAACGGGATTTGTTCTGTGAAGTTTGGATTCAATCAAAGGGCTGTACTTTAGGACCTACAGGCCCACAGGTTGCCCACCCCTGACCAAATGGAATGATTTTAGCTCATTTCCCTGTTTCTAACCTGTCTTGTGTCCAATCCATTCAACAAATGTTTCTGTACCCATCTTTCTAAAAGATCACTTTCATTTAGTTACTCTGCTGTCCAAAATGTTTAAGTGCTCCCAGTTGTCTGTTGAATAACCTCCAAACTCCTTAACTTTAGGTTCAAAGCTTGCCATTCTTTGGCCACAACTCATCTTTCCAACCTCACTTCCGTGTGATCCTCAATGTATTCCCTTTTCAAACAAATTAAACTGTTTTCTGAATTCTGGACATGCTTTGCTTGTTCCTAACCCCACATATATGTTTATACCTTGCTTTCAGCCTTTAACATCACCCCACCTGGACAACTTTCCAGTCTTTTTACACTTTGTTGTTGTTTAGTCATGTCCAACTCTTTCTGGTCCCATGGACCATTTGCACGCCAATGCTGTTGATGGGGTTTTCTTGGCAAAAATTCTTAAATGGTTTGCCATCACCTTCTCCAGTGGAGTAAGGCAAAGTGAGATTAAGACTTTGCCCAGGGCATACAGCTAGTAAGTGTCTGAGGTTGTATTTGAAATCAGGCCTTCCTGACTCCAGGCCCAGGACTCTATACATGGAACCACCTTACAGCTGCGCCATGTGGTCTGATCCAATGACACTAGCTTCTTTGTTGTTCCATGAATAAGATGCTCCGTGGTTCTCCTCTGGGCATTTTCTCTGGCTTTCCTCCATTCCTGGAATGCTGTCCTTTTTCATCTCTACCTCCTGGTTACTCTAGTTTCCTTTAAGTCTCAGCTAAAATCCTGCCTTCTAAAGTAAGCCTTTCCCATTCCTCTTAATTCTAGTGCTTTCTCTTTGTTAATTATTCCCTATTTATCTTGTATAGAGTTTGTTTGTACATATTTTTTTGCTTGTTGTCTCCCCATAAAACTGTGAGCTCCTTCGGGACAGGAATTTTTTTGTCTTTCTTTGTATTTGTAGCAATGCACACAGTGCCTAACACAGTAGATACTTAATAGACACTTAGCTTAATGATTGGCTGAATGAATGGATGCCTTTCTCTCACTCCCACTCCCTCTCAAGAATCTCCATTTTTTTCTAAATGCTACTTTTCTTTCAAGACAAACCCGGAGTCTCCAGGCCCTTCTGACCATTAAAGGATCACAACAACCTCTCTTTCTAAGCTCCTGTATTATATGTTGTTTGGAGTCCATTTTGCTTTTGCACGTGCCCGCACACTTGCACACACACACACACACACACACACACACACACGCAAACTTAATGACATACATTTTTAAATTCTGGTAAAAAATTCTTATGTCACAGTAATGTTCCATTTTATTCATATACCATTATTTCTTTAGTCATTCCCCAATAGATGAGCACTCTTTTAGTTTCCAGGTGTTTTTTTCTTTTTGCTAGTACAAAAAGAATTGCTAGAAATATTTTTGTAGTTACATATTCTTTTCTCCTTTCTTCAATGTCTTTGTGGTACAGTTCTAGAAGTGTTTTTTTCTGGATCAAAAGGAATGCACAGTTTAGTGCCTTTTGGGCCCAGTTTTACATTGCTTTTTAGAATGACTGCAGACAATTGCAGATTCACCAATAGTACATTAGTGTTTCCGTTTCCCTCCAGTGCCTCCAAAAATGTCATTTTCCTTTTTTCTCACTTTATCTATCAGATGCTTATGAGAGAGAACCTCAGAGTTGCTTTAATTATCCTTTCTCTAATTATCAGTGATTTGGAGCATTTTTATTTGGTTATTCATAACTTGGATTTCTTTCTTTGAAAGCTGCTTATTCATATTCTTTAGTGATTTATCAATGGGAGAATGGCTCTTGTTATAAATTTGAATCCATTCCATATGAATCTTGAATATAAGACCTTTATCGGAGAAATCTTCTGCTCCCCAACCAAGATGAAGCTCCTTGAGAAAAGGGAAAATATTTCCTGCTTTTTGTGTGAATGGTTGAAAAAGCATTTATTAAGGGGGGCAGAGCCAAGATGGTGACATAGCAGCAGCAACATATCACAGCTCTCA
>JAQQSV010012572.1:0-12732 GCA_028646515.1 Pseudochirops corinnae
GGGTGGTGAGGGAGGAAGAGAAAGAATCTGGAATCTGGAGTTCCATAATCAAATGTTATGAATGTGTATCTATCTAACTATCTATCTATCTATCTATGCAATTATTAATATTATTATTGACTACATCCAACTGGAACTTGAGATACACAGGCACTGCGGTTGGGAGATCCATCTTGCCCTACCGAAAAGTGACATAGGAGAGAATAGACCAGGGGAGAGGGGACACACTGGGATGGCTGTTTTGGGGCGGTGGGTGGTGGAAAGAGGGGGAGAAAATATGTAACTCAAAATCTTGTGGAAATGAATAATGCAAACTATAATAAAATTTAAAAAAAAAAGGATCGCCTTGATTTGGAAACTTAGTAATCCTGTCAATAAAAGAATATGCTAGATAGTACCATGTGACCCTTGAAAATAGGTTGAAAATCTCAGAATCCATGGTCCATCTACTTTAAAAAATAATCAATAACAAATTTCAGTACATTCATATTTTCTTTATAAATCCTTTAAATTTTTTGTAATGATGAAAAGTAATTATTAACATTTGTGTATCACTTTACAATTTACATGATACTTTTCCCATATTTGTGTTAGGTAGTGATTCCAAATACTATTATTCTCATATTCAAGATAATGGTACTAAGGCTTAAAAATGTTAAGTGAGGTATGAAAAAGTTCTCTTATATCACAGTTCAGTTCAGCATTCTTTTCACTATAACATGCAGTTTTTCTTTTTATATAGGAACTCTAGAGAGAGAAATGAAGGAAGAGGAGAAGAGGAGGGAAAGAAGAAAAGAGATATGAGTGGAAAGCAGGAGAGAGAGAAAACATAGGGGAGAAATTCTTTCATCTCTCTTTTCCAAGTTTCAGGGCATATAGGTATATTTTGCTGGTTTTGTTCCTTAAAGGGAAGATAGTGGGAGCTAAAGAAACAAATATCTTATTAGTATTCAGATTTTAAGACATATTTGAAATTGAAGCAATACATACAATTCTTCATAATTCCTTGATTCTATATCCTTTCATCATAGACAACCCTTCTTTTCATTGATCTATTAAATCACAAGAATACAAAAATACACCTTTTATATGTTTAAATGCTTATTTTTGGCTTATCTGGAAAAAAAAATTGCTATTATATAGAATATGGGCTTGAGATGAATGAACATGTATTTCGTCTCTGAATAGAGTAGGTGTGTTAGTCCCCAGATTTTTTTTTTTGCAAAATAATTAGCACCATGTAACCAATACATATTTAAAATTCCTTGTTTGGTGATATATGAAAATCTCAAATCAACCAGGTGACTTACAATTAAGTTCAGTACAAGATGTTTACTCCATCAAATTCCACCAGGTATACAAAACAGAAGTAACATTCTTGGAAAATGGGGAAAAGTAAGGTATTTAAAGTAATATATAAATAACATGAAAGACTGTAGATTCTAACATTAAAGACTGTAAATTCTAATATAACTAAATATATTATGACACACATTTGTATATGAGTGTGTGAATATGCCATAAATACACCATATCCATGTGTCTGTAAATTTATAAATACAGGCATTTATGTTTAAAAAATTAGGTCAAAAACCTTCCTAAAAATTAAAGCTGCTCTAAAATATAATGGGCTCTATAGAGAAGTGGTAGAGTCCTTTTCTCTGGAAACCTTCATGGAGTGGTTGAATGACCATTGACAGGGTGTGTTATAATAAGGATTTTTATATGTTTGGGTTGGACTAGTTGGCTGATTCTGTGTCCTCTAGGTAGATAATAGATAGAAAGACACACAGACAGATAGACAGATACATTCGGATAAATGTGTATGCAGATGAATAGAGGCACAGGAAAAGAAATATCTACACTCCTTTTCTCTTTAGTGACAAATTTTTGGGTGATATATTTTTAAATAAAAAAAAAAACGTCAAGTTATTTCAGACTTTATTCTTTAAACCCCAAAGATCTTTAGTTTGGAAGAGACATTGGATTCATAGGTTACTTCCATCTTTTTGATGCTATTATTTTATGGAAAATTCCTTTAATTTGAGTATTCCACTTATATAAGGGAAGAAGGAAAGCAAAAACAGCTAATTTATTTAATTTTGATTCTATGTTTCTCTTTTTCAGATTTGACAGTCTTCATTCTTTTTGACCTTTTCAAAGTTTTTGGTGTTGTTGAATATGCATATTGTTGAATACAATGTACTGTCTTTTTCATTACATTCAGAGATACCATAACCTCCTGGTTGCTTTCCTATCTTTCTTTTCTTTTTTTAAACTTTTGTTTATTTTTAGTTTACATCATTCATTTCCATGAGATTTTGAGTTACAAATTTTCTCCCTGTCTTTCCCCTACCCATCACCCTAAATCAGCAATCCCACTGTATACAGCCTTCCCCAATCTGCTTTCTCCTATATCCTCCCCCCTCCCGCCTCAGACTTTCCTGTAGGGCAAGATGGATCTCTCTACACCAATGCCTGTATATATTATATCCCAGTTGCATGTAAATAATAATAATGACACTACTACTACTACTACAACTAATAAATATATATATATATATATATACATACACACATATATATTTATATTTATATTTTTAACATTTGATTTTAGAACATTAAATTCTAGATTTTTTCCCTTCCTCCCTTGCCATCCACCTCCACTGGAAAGACAAGCAATTTGAAAGACAAGCAAAGGCCACACGTGTGTAGTTGCAAAGAAAATCTTCACAATGGAAATATTGTGAAAGACTGACTATATTTCTCTCCTTTCTATTCTGCCCCCCACTTGTTCTATTCTCTCCTTTGTCCCAGTCCCTTTACAGAAGTGTGTGCTTCTAACAACCCCCCTCCCAACTTGCCCTCCCCTCCATCCTCCCCCTTCTCTTTACCTCCCCCCTCACTCTTCCTATAGGCCAAGATACCTAATTTAGAGTGTATGTCATTCCTTCCCTAAGCCAAATTCAATGAGAATAAGGTTAACCCAATCACTTTGCTTTCTGTTCCTCTCCTCCATTGTAACAGTTATCCCTTGCCTCTTCTATATGAGATGATTAAGCCCATTCTTTCTCTTCATGTCTCCTCTTATTCTATTCCTCTCCCACCTTTCAATTTCACCTTTTAAAATATTATCCCATTCTATTCAATTGATCCTGTGTCCTCTGATGTAGACATATATACACACACTCACATATGTGTTCATATGCATTATATACCCTCCTATATAGACATATGTGCATGTACACATCAATATACATTTATTTTCCCTTCAACTATCCTCATACTGAGAAAAGTTTCATAAGTTACAATTATAATTTTTCCATGTTGTCATGTAAATAGTTCAACTTTGATATGTTTCTTATGAATTCTTTTCCATGTTTACCTTCTCATGCTTCTTGTACTTGAATGTCAAATTTTCTATTCAGTTCTGATTTTTTCATCAAGAATGCTTGGAAGTCCTCCACCTCATTGAATGACCATATTTTCCTCTGATGCATTATACTCAATTTTGCTGGGTAGTTGATTCTTGGTTTTAATCCTAGCACCTTTGATCCCCAGAATGTCATATTCCAGGCCCTTTGATCCCTTAATGTAGAAGCTGCTAGATCCTGGGTTATCCTGATTGTGTTTCCACAGTATTCAAATTATTTCTTCTTGGCAGCTTATAATATTTGCTCCTTGATCAGGGAACTCCAGAACCTCGCTATTTCATTCCAAGTAGTTTTCTTTTGGGGATTTTTGTTTCAAGAGGTGATTGGTGAATTATTATTATTATTATTATTATTATTATTATTATTATTATTATTATTATTTTGCTTTTTGGAAGGCAATTGGTGTTAAGTGACTTGCTCAAAGTCACATGGCTTGTAAGTGTGTCAAGTGTCTGAGTCTGGATTCGAACTCAGGTCCTCCTGACTCCAGGGCCAGTGCTCTCTATTCACTGCATCACCTAGCTACCCCCAATCAGTGAACTCTTTCAAGTCCTATTTTGCCCTCTGGTTCTAAGATATCGGGGCAAACTTCATATAAGTGGGAGGAAGACCCATATACACAAAAATATTTATTATAGCTCTCTTTGTGGTGGCAAAAAACAGGAAATTAAGGGAATGCCCATCAATTGGGGAATGGCAAAACAAGTTGTGGTATATGAATGTAATGAAATAATATTATGCTATAAGAAATTGGGAGGAAACTGTCTTCATAGTCACCTGTAGAGCCTTATACAAACTGATCCTAAGTGAGAAGAGCAGAACCAGGAAAAATTTGTACACAATCACAGACACATCATATGTGTGACAATCGACTTTGACAAACTGGACTCTTTGCAGCAACACATAATTATAAGACAACTCTACAAGTTTCAGGCTAGAAGGTCATATCTACATTCAGAGAAAGATCTAGAAAGAACAGACTGTAAATGGAGACTGAAGCAATCTACATGTTATCATTCTTTTTCACGTTTGGTTCTCTTTCTTTTTTCCCATTGTTCACTCCATTGGTTACAACCCTTCTATACAACCAGACTAATGTCCAATTTGAAAATATTTGCAGATCTGGTACTTGATTGCATGCTGCCAGGGTGTGAAGGAGAGAGAGGGGAGAAAATGTGAAACTCAAGAGATTATGGAACTCAATCTTGTAAGCTAAAAGTAAATAAACAAATCAAATGAAAAAAAAATATCAGGGCAATTTTCCTCAAGAATTTCTTGAAAGATACTTTCAAGTTTTTTTTTTTTTTGATCATGGCTTTCAGGTAGTCCAATAATTTTTAAATTGTCTCTCCTGTATCTATTTTCCAGGTCAGTGGTTTTTTCAAGATGTTTCACATTGTCTTCTATTTTTTCATTTGTTTGGATCTGTTTAATAGTTTCTTGATTTCTCATAAAGACATTTGCTTCCATTTGCTCCACTCTAATTCTGAAGGTATGTAATGATAGTGGGATTTGAAGATCTTCCATGCCCCTTGAACTTGCTGACATAGCAGCAAGGGGTGGAACAAGAGAATGCCGGAACCAAGCTAGTCTCTGTTTAGTGCTGACTGGAAATGGCGGCAGAGGCAGCGGCTGTGGTTGCAAACTCCTTGTTTGTTGAGCAGACCAGAATCTCTGCTAAGGACCCCTGCTGAGGACTGCTAGGAATGGGAACTACTGGGGGCCAGAGCTGCTGGAAGCAAGCTGCCTGGATACTGAGCAGTTGCGTGTGTGAGGAGAGGAGGATCTTTGCCTAAGGTAGCCTGTCCTGTATTGAAAGCTTGAGAATGTGGGTGTTTACTACTTTAACTATATGTGCCAACTTCATAACTACTGTGTTGGCTTTGACTTTCTATTTTGGGACTCAGTTTTCTGGTATTTAAATGAATGCTCTAGCTATATTTCTTAAGTAAAGAGCCTATTAGATTTCATGATTAATAACCATATCAGCATATTTATAGTTACTGTAGGCATTGTGAATGCTGCATTGCTGATACAAGATATTATTCTCCTCATTGAGCTTTTGAGATTCTTTCTCCATCTGGCAAATTTGACTTTTTAAGTCATTCTTTTCCTCATTGTCTTTTCGGGGCTCTTTTGCCATTTGAGTTAATCTTTTTTTTTTTTAAGGTGTTATTTTCTTCAGTCAGGTTGTTGACTCTCTTTTCATGATTTTCTTGCATCATTCTCATTTCTCTTCCCATTTCTTTCTCCACTTTTCTTATTTCATTTTCAAAATCCTTCTTAAACTCCTTTATGGCTTGTAATTAGTTTACATTTTTCTTGGAAACTTTTGTTATGGGAGTTCTGACTGTGTTTGTCTTCCTCCTGTTCCATGCTTTGATCCTTTTTGTCCCCCAAAAATGAATCTAAAGTTGGATTGCTATTCTTACTTTGCTTCCTTTGCCTGCTCATGTTGCCAGTTAGTTACTTGACTTTTTAGCTCTTTGGAACTCTGCTTCCAAAGGGGAGAGCTTTCTCCCAAATCACTGGGGTATTTGCAGCTGCTGGAGCTATTAAGAGGTCATAGTCTCTGCAGCCCCCACCAGCTTTGGATCACTGCTCACATGCCTCAGGACCACCACCCATGACAATGATCACAATACAGGCAGCTTAAGACAAGAATACTTATCATCTTAGTGATCACTTGGTCCCCCTGTAATCTGCAAATCAAGAGCTCTGAAGAAGTCATGTGGAGGTGGCTGAAGGGCCACTGCTTCTGCTGCTTTCTTGCCAGAAGCCTAGACCCGCTTTTCTCCCCCAAATTTAGCTGAGTTCCACTGACCTTTCACTTTGTATTGGTTTCTTATGAGTTGATAATTCAGAAACTGCTACAGCTGCCAGTGATCCACTCTCCTGAAAACTCCAGCCATGGCTTGTCCTGTCTGCCCCAGGGCCAAATTTGGCTGGTTTTTGCCTCCCAGCACCCTGTGATGAGCCCTTCCTCTACCACCTGCCCAGCTGCCATCAGTGGGAGCTTTGTTTCTCTGTACTTTTGTGCATTCTGGGGCTCTAAAATTTGTTTATAGTCATATTTTATAGGTATTTGAGATTGTTATGAGGGGAGCTGCGGAGATTTCCTGCTTCTACGCTGCCATCTTGGCTCCACCCTGATTCTATGTTTCTCAATGAATGTATGAAAATTGTGAAAGATAATTATAAATGAAAAGAATATATGCTTATTTCATTCTGCTTGAAATAATCCATAGAAATATTCATTTTGATCCCTTCCTCTCATTTTAAAATGTCCTAATCACAGAGTAATATGATGAGATAAATGGAATAGCCCTTGTGTCATTGATTTCAGTGGTTCATAATTTGTAACCAGAGTATCTCCAATTAGGATATGGATGTATTGGAAGTGGTCTTCAAATCCAGATGTGAGACATTTTGGTTTTGATCATTATTTAGAGTGCTAGTATAGTGTGACTCTACAATGAATAGAGATACTTTCTAAAGACTGAAGGAATAACATGTCTCTCACATAAATTGTTTTTCAAATCTATGTTGATATTATGCTGTTGTAAAAAATAAATACAAATTCATTTGAAAAATTACTAGTCATAATTCATTTCTCTCACATATATTTTCAATCAATAGAAAACAGTATAGTTATTTTCATGTTTTCTGTTTGTTGTTTTTTTAATCTTAAAAATGGATCTAAAGTCAGAAAAGACTAGGAGTTTCTAATCTAGTCCAGCCGACTCAGTGTCAATTAGGGAAGCAAGGTACAAGCATTTATGGCTTTTAAGGATTTTTTCTTTGTTTTTAAATATTGAAAATGTCTAAAAGTTCATTAAAGTGCTAAAAAAAATGGATATATTTCTCTTATACATTAATTGATGGCATGACTCATGGCTTGTTCATTGCCTCCTTCTCTTCACACAATCATAAGCTCTATGAAGGCAGACATCCTGATTTGCACTCTTGTTTATCCCAGTAGCTATCACCATGACTCATAATCTGCTTAAGTACTTAATAAAATTTTGTTGAATTTAATTTAACATAATTAATTTACTTACTATCATACGTAAGAAAATATTAATACTGTACTGAAATTCTTTCAATTTCTACTAGATGAAAAGTTAGGGAAATAGAGGGCAACTGGGACATATTTCACAAAAAAGCAATGGCTGGAATAAACAAGTGTGAATATATAAAAAGTTAATTTAAAGAGTTGTTAAATGGCCTTTGGAAATGTAATTAAGAAAATGTTTCTTTGATTAGTTCCAGAGAAGGAGTTTATTTCCTTGTTATAACCATAGGACTGCAGTTATGACTTTTAATTGATATATAACTGGCACATAGAGCTATCACCTGAAAAAACTAGTATAATCCTTTCCTGGAAGAGTAAGAATGTGATCATTCTTACGTGCTGAAAAAAATAGGATTAAAAAAAAATTTGAGTTGACTAGAAATAGATAAGGGACAAAGGTGTTATCATAGTAGGAATTGATTATAAATTTCCACTAACGATAATAAAAATTAAAATTTTAATTCTGTCCTCCAAGATGCAGACTATCCTCCTATCATCAGCCTTGGTGACTACTATCTTTTCCATGAGTATTTCAAAAAAAGGAAAAATAGTGCTTGGATTAATACCCACACCTTTAAAAAGTGAATTTATCTTTGCCTGAGAAGTTACCTAACCTGATTTTATTGTATGACTAACTTTTGAATTGTGTGATTTAGTGGATATTTTTTCATTTTTTTAATGTAGATATAATAAGAAACAAAAGTGCTCCTAACTGAAAAATAGCCTCTGCCGCCAACTTCCTTCCTCTATACGAGGATAATCCCTATGGTCAAAGATTAAATTACTATAACAGGAATTTTTTTCCCTCAAATTCCTCTTTATGAGTAAATTCATAAATTCAGTAAAAATAAAACAAATCCAACAAAAAAATCTTCTAGCAAATGGTAAACTCTTTGAGGGGAACAACTGTATCCATCTAAACTTATAGCATTTAAAAAATGAATGAAAGGCGTGCAATCCTCTTATATCCAGTGCCACAATTTTGGATCCCAGATAAATAAGTAATGAGCTAATTGGGTGAGTGTAGTAATTTGATGAAGGACCTTGAATTCAGTATTTTATATCTGACATTATGAGATGCGATAATAATCTACCCACATATTTTCCAACTCTGAATATGTAATTCAGTGTCCATGTATTTGCCATTATAATGGTTTCCTACCTCATTCACAAATTTTGTTTATTGCATAAAGCTGTGACAAGGATTTTGCTTAAGTGAAAATTTAGCTATGTCACTTCTCTAAATAATTAATCATCAATAATAATAATAACGTAGTTTATATAGCATTTTAAGGTTTGCACAGTTTTACATATTATTTAATATGATCCTCACAACAACACCCTAAAGTAGGTATTATTATTATTATCTCCAGATTATAAATGAGGAAAATGAGATAGAAAGAGTTTGTAACTTGCCCACAGTCACAGAGGTAGCAAGAATCTAAACTCAGGTCTTCCTGATTCCCAATGTAACTCTATCTAATGTTTCATTTAACAACACACTTCAATGGCTCCCTATTCTCTTTAGGATTAAAAAAGATTCCTGTTTTACATTTATAGTAAATAAATTTTCAACTTGAATCAGGTTCCTCTGATTCTAGGGTCAATTAGTTCTCTTCCATTGTATCTCACTTGCCTTTTCATCTGATTGTCTCTTGGGCAATGTACTGTGAGATATATGAAGAATGAAACAAAATAAGGCCTGCCCTCATCAAACTTCCAGTTGAAGAAGAGGTATAAAATACATAATTTAAGAAATTTCATGAAGTACCTACTATGTTCTATACACTGTGTTAAGTATTGGGGAAACAAAAACAAAGAAAAATAGCTTGTTTTAGTAGATAGGGAGCTGATCTTGGAGTCAGGGAGACCAAAGTTCAAGTTTCAATTCTGACACGTATTGACTGTATTAATTAGGGAAAGTCACTCCACCTCTCACTGTCCAATTTGATAACCTATGATTCTAAAATTTAGAATTATTTCTCATTTGTACTGGCAAGGGACATGCTTCCTATATCAACTATTTTATCAAAAACAACATTAATCTGTCATCCTCTAAGGACTTATATTCTATAACAATAAGGGCTGACATTTATGTAATACTTCATAATTTGCAAATTGCTTTATTCACATTAATTTGTTTCTCAGGGGGCAGAGCCAAGATGGTGACATAGAAGGAACAAGGTTCCACAGCTCCCACATAGCCACCTCAAATACTCGTAAAATATGACTCTAGATTTTAGGGCTCCAAAACTCACAAAAACAGAGAAAAACACATCTCCCACTAAATGCAGCTGGTCAGGAAGGGCTTATCACAGCATGCTGGAAGCCAAAACCAGCCCAGCCTAAAACCAAGGCTTGGCACCAGGGCAGCCAGGATAAGCCACAGCTGGAGCCTTCAGGAGTGTGGAACAGCAGCAGCTGCAGTGATTTCCATAATTATCAAGCCATAAGAAACAAGAAAAAAATAAATGGTAAGTGGAATTCAGCTAATTTGGGGGGAGAAAAGTGGTCTGGCCAAAATGCCTCCAGGCAAGGAAGTGGCAGAAGCAGTGGCCCAGCAGCCACCTTCATGTGGCTGCTTCACAGCTCTTGGACTGCAGATTGCAGTGGGGCAAAGAAATTGTTCAGAGGCTAAGTGCTCTTGTTTTGAGCCAAGTGGATCCAGACCATGGTCTGGGTTGGTGGTCCTGGGGTGGGTTTTTGGTGAACCAAAGCTGCTGGGAGCTGCAAGAAAACAGCAGCCTCCCAATAGCTCCAGCAGCTGTGAAAACATCAGAGATTTTGGACACAGCTTTCCCCTCTGGAAGCAGAGTTCCACAGAGCTAAAAAAAAAAAAAATCACGTAATTTACTGGCAACATGAGCAGGCAAAGAAAACAAAGTAAAAACAGCAACCAAACACTAGATTCCTTCTAGGGGCACAGAAAGAATCAAAGCATGGAATGGGAGGAAAACAACACAATCAGAACACCCACAGCAAAAGCTTCCAAGAAACATGAAGACTGCCTACAAGCCATAGAGCAGCTTAAGAACGATTTTGAAAACCAAATAAGAGAAGTGGAGGAACAATTGGGAAGAGAAATGAGAATGATGCAAGAAAACCATGAAAAGAGAGTCAACAACGTGACTAAAGAAAATAACACCTTAAAAAATAGATTAACTCAAATGGCAAAAGAGGCCCAAAAAGCCAATAAGGAGAAGATTGCCTTAAAAAGTTGAATTTGCCACATGGAAAAAGAATTTCAAAAGGTCACTGAAAAGAATAATTCCTTCAGAATTAGAGTGGAGCAAATGGAAGCAAATGACTTTATGAGAAATAAAGATACTACTAAAAAGATCCAAACAAATGAAAAACATAGAAGGCAATGTGAAATATCTCCTTGAAAAAAAACCACTGACCTGGAAATAGATCCAGGAGAGACAATTTAAAAATTACTGAAGTACCTGAAAGCCATGATCAAAAAAAGAATTTAGAAAGCATTCTTAAAGAAATTCTCAAGGAAAATTACCCTGATATTTTAGAACAAGAAGACAAAATAGAACTTGAAAGAATTCACTGATCATCTCCTAAAAAAGATCCCTACAAAAAAACTCCTAGCAATGTTATACTAGGTTCCAGAGTCCCCAGATCAAGGAAAAAATATTACAAGCTTCCAAGAAGAAGCAATTTGACTTTTATTTATTTTACTTTACATTATTCATTTCCACGAGATTTTGAGTTACAAATTTTCTTCCCAATTTTCCCCTGCCCACCACTCCAAAACAGCCATCCCATTGTATAACCCCTCCCCCAATCTATTCTCTCCTATGTCCTCCCCCATTACCCCTCCAACTTTCCGGTAGGGCAGGATGGATCTCCCAAACACAGTGCCTGTGTATCTTAACTTCCAGTTGGATGTAGTTAATAATATTAATAATAATAATAATAATAATAATAATATTTTATTTGTGTATATATGTATGTATACATATATAATTTAAACATTTGATTATAGAACTTTAAATACTAGAATCTTTCTCTTCCTCCCTTGTCACCCACCTCCACTGGAAGGACAAGCAATCAAATACAGGCTGAACATGTGCAATTACACAGAACCTCTCCACAGTGGACATATTGTGAGAGACAGTTTAGGTGTCCCTCCCTCCTATATTGCTCCCTCCCTGTTCCACTCTCTACCCTGTCCCTGTCCCTCTACAGAAGTGTGCACTATCATGAACCCTCTCCCCCACCCTGCCCTCCCCTCCATCATAACACCTCTCATCCCCATTCCCCCTACTCTTCTGTGTGGCAAGATACTCAGTTTAGAGTTTATGTCATTCCTTCCTTAAGCCTAATTCAGTGACAGTAAGGTTGAAACTTTTCCTTTTGCCTTCCTGTTCTCCCCCTCTATTGTAACAATTATCCTTTGCCTCTTCCATGAGATGCTCAACCTGAGCCCATTCTGTCTCACCCTGTCTCCTCTCAATCTAATCCTTTCTAACCTCAGGATTTCACCTTTTAGAATATTATCCCTTCCTATTCAATCGATCTTATGCCCTCTATGTATTCATATATACACATACTCAGATGTGTCCTTGTATGCATATATAAACCCTATTATATAGATATATGTGTATGCACATCTATACATATCTTTGTATTCCCTTCACCTATCCTCATACTGAGAAAAGTTCCTTCAGTTACAATTGTCACTTTTCCATGTTGGTATGTTAATAGTTCAACTTTGATAAATACCTTATGATTTCTTTTCCATGTTTATCTTCTCATGCTTCTTGTATTGGAGTGTCAAACTGTCTTTTCAGTTCCAGTTTTTTCAGCAAGAATATTTGAAAGTCCTCCATCTCACTGAATGACCATATTTTCCCCTGGAACACTATACTCACTTTTGATGGGTAGGTGATTCTTGGTTTTAATCCTAGCTCCCTTGATCTGTGGAATATCATATTCCAGACCCTTCAATCCCTTAATGTAGAAGCTGCTAGATCCTGGGTTATCCTAATTGTATTTCCACAATATTCAAATTGTTTCTTCCTGGCAGCTTACAATACCTTCTCCTTGGTCTCGGGATTCCAGAACCTGGCTATGCTATTTCAAGGAGTTTTCTTTTGGGGATCTTTTTCAAGAAGTGATTGGTAAATTCTTTCAAGTTCTATTTTGTCCTCTGGTTCTAGAATATCCAGTCAATTTTCCTTGAGAATTTCTTAAAGGATGCTTTCTAAA
>JAQQSV010012573.1:0-12732 GCA_028646515.1 Pseudochirops corinnae
TGTGTGTGTGTATGTATATGCATAATGTATCCACGTATTATATCTTCATGTATATACACATACATATACACATACATTTGAAGAGGGCCATCAGATTTGGAGGCCTGAGACCTGAGTTCTTTCTGTAGCTCTGTCATTACCTCACTGTGTGACGTGGAGCTAGTCAACCTTTCCGGGTCTCATCACATGCACAATAAGGAAGTTGGATTAGGTGATCTCTAGGAGGTCCCTCCCTACTTTGATTTCTATTGTTTTTTGATGTGAAAAGTAGGCTTTCAACAGATGGAAAAGTTCTATAGACTATTTTCAATGAAACCAGTACTAAGACTAGTTGTTGTCCCTGGTCTTTTAAAACATTGTAGAATCCTGTGGGCTTTGATTTCATTTGGTTTTGTCATTATAAGAGCATTATATTTGTGATTCATAGTCAGTTTGGAGTTAACTGTGACTTTCTCACGCCACCCTATGCCACAGTGGGGAGAAACTAAGTTACAGATTAACTATAACTAACCAGAACGATTTGTAACTATAACACCTAAAATAACATTCTCTGATAAAATCCTTTTGATTATCCGCAAGTAAAGGAAAGAACTGGATTATGAACAAATAAAATGTTTCATAAACCCTTTCCCTTATTAGTGGGAAATCACAAACAATCACAGATTGATTTCCAAAGACTTATAGAGTTGCTTTGTCCTCCATTTATGACAATGAAAGATTGCAATAGTTTCATTCAAAGTCACTTTTAACAAATTAATGTTTTCCTGCGTTTAGTATATACTGTTAAACATATCATAAGTTACATTGTTTTCAATGAACTAAATAGTCTAATCACACAGATTT
This sequence comes from Pseudochirops corinnae, assembly GCA_028646515.1. Taxonomy (NCBI): domain Eukaryota; kingdom Metazoa; phylum Chordata; class Mammalia; order Diprotodontia; family Pseudocheiridae; genus Pseudochirops; species Pseudochirops corinnae. The sequence goes on from JAQQSV010012573.1 coordinate 844, forward strand.
TGTTTATACACAAGACAGTTTTGATTGACTTCACTTTAAATGTGCGCACACATGCACACACACACACACACACACACACACACACACACACACTTTCCACCAAATGACCGTATCTATCTGTGGAGTTATAGACTTACGAGACTGGATGGTACGATGAAAACCAATAAAATGAGACTTTTGTTGTGATAAAATACTGCGGAGGAGGACAACCCACCCACAAAAGAGACGTAGTTGGCATGACAGGACCAGCTTCTGATGAAACACAATCATGAAACTTCACACTCTTTATAGTCATAGATTCCTTTGCTATGTTTCTACCTGTCTTTAATGATCCATCCCAGAATTTTCCTAGGAATCAAAGTATCAAAGTCAATCTCACTGGCCTATAATTGGCGGATTCTGTTCTCTTCCTCTTTTTTTCCCCAAAATTGAGACGTTTGCCTTCCCTACTCTTTGGTGTCTCTTCTGCTTTCCACGATCTTTCAAATGTCAGTGAACAATGACATCTACCACTTCTTTCAGTACCTGAAGATCTAATTCCTCTGCATCAGATGGTTTGAATTCATTAAGGACAGCTAGATGCCTTCTTATGTTGGATATTTGTTCTGTCACGTCCTTTCAAAAGCCAATGTCCTTGGCAGAGAAAAAGAAGCAAGAGAAGTACTGAACAAGTCTGCCTCCTCTCTGTCATCAGTTATCATCACACCATCCATCCCAGTCAGAAGTCCTAACCCGTCCAGGAGCTTTAAAGAAAACTGTTTGTTGTTCTTTGCTTTCCTGTGCAGTTTCACCTTATTCTTAGTTTTAGTATTCCTGATGCTATTTGCAGAACTGTGCCATGCTTATATTCACCCTTTGTTAGCAGACCTTGTCCCATCTTCTCTACATTCCTTTTTTAAAATCTTAAGATGGTTAGTAAATTCTCATTGTGTCCATATGGACCTCATCAGAAAAGCTTCATTATTTCTCTTCATTGGAATTGTTTCCCTCTGTGTTTTTAGAATTTCATACTTGAGCTTCTCTTATCCCTCCTGGGTTGACTTCTCCTATTGCATTTTACTCTATAATAGAATTATTTCTTATTGATTGCTCCAACTTTTGGGATGGTTAAGTTATAAATAAAGCAAGCCTAGAAGTTATTTTAGAAAGCAGCTAGGTAGCACAGCAGATAGAGTACTGGGCATGGAGTCAGAAAGACCTGAGTTCAAATCCAGCCTCAGACACTCTGTGTGACCCAGGGCAAGTCACTTAACACTATTTGCCTCAGTTTCCTCATCTGTAAAATAAACTGGAAAAGGAAATGGCAGTATCTTTGCCAAGAAAACCCCAGGTATGACTGAAATAAACGAATAACAACAAGAAATTATTAGCTACTCTGCATATAAGAGAAAGACAGAGAGCCAGCAGATGTCTGGATTATTGAAGTTCCCCTTCATTACTATATCATGCTTCTGTAGCAGACTTGTGATCTGTTTCACAAGCTCTTAATTTCCTCTCTCTGTCCAGGTGGTCTATAGTATACTTCCTTAACAAAATTATTTCTTCTTTCCTTCATCAACCTTTATACCTAAACATTCCTCATCATGCTTCTTGACTCTGGTTCCTGGATTTCTCCTTATAAGCATATCTTCATAATGTATAATGCTACCCTACACTGTCCCCTTTTACTTATACTCTTCTTTTAAAGTATACTTACTCCTCATCCATGGTCCCAGTCAAGGGTTTCATCCCACCAAGTCTCAGTGATAACTACAAGGTTTGCATTCTTGTGTTAGGACCCCTAGTTCTTGTTTGTTGTCTAAACTTTAGGCATTTATAGTTGACATTTCAGGCAATGAGGTTATCACTTGAATTTTATCTCTTATAACCTTCTGAGTGTCTCAACTACCATTTTTATTCACTTTTTAATAACTGTTCCCTCTAGTATAAAGCCTAGGGGTGCACTTGAGCATTCTTATCCTTCTGCTTATCCTTTTCAGTTTAGAGACCTTTGAATAAGATAATCTGACAAAAACATTATGACTAGCCTTTGCTGGGTATACCCCATCTCTGGACAGTAAGTTATGATCCCTTTACTTTAAACCACAATCTAGAAGTCTTTGTTCCATTTTACCACCTTTTTAGTCAGTCATTTACTTTCTAAATTAATTTTTCTCTTCTCCATCTTTCTCCTTCCCTGGACATCAGTGATGAAACCATAACCTCTGCCATGATGGCTTCCAATTTCTTGCCCAAGACTTCACAATCTTTTTGCAATACTTTTTGGATTCTTTCAGACATGTCCTATGTGCCCACATAAATCACCAGCTGTCAGTGGATAGCTATCATCCATTTTGACAACTCTAGGGAGGTTTTCTATTATGTCTTAGGTACATTCCCCCAGGAAGCCAACACCTTCTTTTTGCTGTTACAGGATGACAAGTAGCTCCCTGAGCAGGAAACCTCTTCTTCCTCCAGGCCTTAATAGATGATCTCTCACCTGACAACTTCATTGTCTCTACTATATCCTTCTTTGGAGGACAAATGTCTTCTTCCTTCTCAGACCATCTGTCCTCTTTAAGAAGAGCCTCAAATCTGGTTTTAAGCTCTAGCTGTCCTTTCACTTCCCTTTCTTCTTTGGTATAACACTCTTCCACTCTCCAATACCCTTAAAAGTGTCAAATTTCCTCTGCTCCATCTTAGATTTTTTCGCCATTGAAGCCTTACTTTTGATTTCTTGAAGGATGCATCATTCTCCCTAACAGCCTGGGATGCGGAGAGGCATTCTCAGGTCCCTTCACTTTCTCCTCCAGGAGGAAAATCAGCCTACATTTAGAATACAAATAACAGTCACTGAGGTATGGCGGAAACATAAACATCACAAACTCGAGGTGTGTCACTGAACAATTTCTCCTCTGGCTCTTGGTTGAGATTTTCAGTCTTGATTTTTAGAATTATTTGTGTGTTTACAACCCTACCCTAAGCAGTTGGTTAAAACTTTATAGCCAGTTATCATAGCTTACAAACTAGACATTCAGTTTGCTCTTCTTAGTCTCAATATCAATTCTTTAGCCATAGCCACCTTCTTTTTAACCTGGCACCTACTGATGCACTCCATCAAATCAGTTCTACCCTTTAATTGTTCCCCATACCTTCTGTTACTTCCCTTGCTTTGTTTTTCAGCTACCTTTCCCTTTTCCTTCTTTACTCTTCCTCTTCAGGTTCTACTCCCTAATTCTTCTTGACCCTCCTTGATCCTGTAAATACTTTTCTTAATTGTTCATGATCTTTGTCTTTTTTCATCTGAGAAGCGGAATATGGATAAATATCTGACCCTAGAGGTGATTCTCCTTCAAAATTTCCTGGTTTATTTTTTTTTCCAAATTTCTGCTCAACAAATTCAATCTCTGATGTACTTCACTAGTCAAGATGCATCCAAGCCAATTTTGTGTTTTCCTGCTTTTTATTAAGTGCCAATCTTTCCTTTTCTCTTTTTAATATCAAATATTTTTCTTTCTAAAATATGTCCTTTTTTAAAATTAACACATATATTTCATTAATTGATCCCTCTCTACCTCCCCTACTGAGTCAATTAAAAAAACAAAAAAGTCCTCAATACATAGCTGAATAGTTTGGTAAAAAATGAAATAAATTCCCTTATTAGCCATTTTTGAAATTATATGTCTCTTTCTGCATTTTAAATTCATCACCTGTCTGTCAGGAGATGAGTCATGTTTCAACTTCATTCTTTTGGACTCCTTGTTTATCATTGTGTTGTTTGATCAGAGTTCTAACATCTTTCAAAGTTGTTTTTCTTTTTAATGTTGTTATCATTGTATAGATTGTTCTTCTCACTTTACTCTGTATCAGTTCATAGAGGTCTTCCAAGTTTCCTCTGAAATTGTTCATTTCATCATTTCTCATTACACAATATTCTACTACATTCATAGACCACAATTTGTTGATCCATTCCTGCAAAAGAAGTTATCTCCTTATTTTTCAACTTTTGGCTACCATAAAAAGAGCTGCTATAAATATTTTCTTTGATGTCTGGGATATAGGCCTAGTAGTAGTATAGTTTTATTAAAGGGTATGCTCAGTTTGGCAACTTCTGGGCATACTTCCAAATTGCTTTCCAAAACAGCATTCTGTGGCAACTTAGTAAAACATTTTATTTCAAGGGAAGAGAGATAGGGGGCTTAGCCAAGGGAGAAAAGTGGAATATTTGGAATGTGACTGGCAGGATTTGTTATTTTAAAAAAATTTCCTGTCCAAAGTCAGGAAACAGTGGGGAGTGACTAAATATTTTTACAATTCTGAAAGAAGTCCTTTTAGACAAAACTTCAGGGTCTCTTATCCAAGGACAAGTAGTTATTTCCTCAGTGGGTGAGACCATCTACTTTACTTTGTCCTGCATGGTTTTTTAAATTTTATTTTTCCTTCTACATTTGGGGATTTTCTACTCTAAAGTTACCAGGTGGTTGGGGGAATAGTCCTTCAAGATGTTGCAAAATGATTGTGATTCCTGTTTTCACATATACACACAATACACAATACACAAAAATATTTCCACTTACTGGTCTGTATCAGTTTATTTTATTTTTAAACATTCAGAAAGCTAATTTAGGCTTTTGTAGGTTTTATAAGTAACAACTTGCAAGTCTATTATAATTTTTAAAAAGTGAAAATTCTTAGGCAGTAAGATTTTCCTTTAGATAATAATATCTTATATTTCAAGTAAACCCAGGAAAAAAAAACACTAAATCTTTATCTTTACTATATAAGTATAATTAAAACAATAGATTTCACTCCTGAGCATAATGACATAGTTATACATAAAAGTGCATATTAAATTTGCTATTGGCCTGATGTGCTACTGCTAAAAGCTTTTTAAGAGGTTATGTGACTGTAGGTGTCACAAGCATTCAGCCCAAAGCTGTCTCCACCACTACATACACACAACCTCTAAACAAGGTTTTATGGAGCCAGATGGCAATGGTTCACCATATGTATATACACACTAACAATTTCCATACACAAATACGCTGTCTTATAGTATGGAGTGAGGGTAACATTAGGATAACATAGACCTCTGATTTCATCAGTATAGAGTACTTCAAGTGTAGAAATACCTTCTATTAATCTTGGTAACTCTTCTCTTGCTTCTAGTCTTAGAGAACCCACGTAGGGCACTAAGAGATTGGGAATTACCCAGTGCCATCCAGCTAGTGTGTATCAGACAAAATTTGAATCCAGGTCTCCCTGACTCTGAGACTCACCCTGTAGCCACTACTGTCTCTTTATAGGAAATTAAAGGATATTTAGAAGGAATAAATGCATAGGGGCTGCTAGGTGGTGCAGTGAATAGCACACTGGCCCTGGAGTCAGCAGGATGTGAGTGTAAATCCGGCCTCAGACACTTGACACTTACTAGCTGTGTGACCTTGGGCAAGTCACTTAACCCCAATTGCCCTGCCTTCCCCCTTCCAAAAAGACAAAAAAGAAAAAAAAAAGAATAAATGCATAGCATTCAATTTTTACTGATGCCAGCACCTAGCACAGCACCTGAAACAGAGAGCGCACTTAAAAAATGCTTGATTGTTTTATAAAAGGATGGCTATGGGAAAATGAGTTCTTAAATTTGGTATGATAAAGGCAATATGAAAAACACACAGTTGTATACATAAATAACAGAAGTCTATATCAAAATATTTCTATTTAAACAATCAGTCTCCTCCCACACACATCTTAATCTTCACCCAGTTTCCACTGAGATCTTTCTTTGAACATGAACATTAGAGATGCAGTCAAACAGTTTACTTTCTTTTAGTTTTGTTTTTAAATTGAAATTCAAATAAATCCACTTTCGCTGAGCAAGCTGCATAGTTATTTGAAAAGATAAGATGGCTTTGTACTTGAAACACTCAAACAGAAGAGTGGAGAAGGAAAAGCAGATGCCAAGTCATTGGTCAGTCTAAGGCAAATTGATTGCTTGATCCTCCGTGAATTTTGGGATCTTCTTAAATTCACTCTGCTTCTTGAAGAAAAGCTGCGCCAGGATGTGATCAGCCGTTGCATGGATATAGTCATCCAGGTCCAGGGTTTGGAGCTGCCAAACGCAAATCAAAGGACACCACATTAGGACTGTCCCAACTCAAATTTTTAAGATGAACTTTAAACTACGTTAGAGCATGCATATAGCAAACTGGACAACACAGATATATCTGGCTTTACACAGCCAATCTCTTTCTGCAGAGACAAATAAACCACCTCTTTCTTTAAACATACTAGGATGGGGATGGGGGGTGGGAAACAGCACTTGAGGACCTAGAGGGCCACATGTGGCCTCAAGGTAATATATTCTAATTGCAGGAATCCCTTCTGTAGCATCCCTGACAGATGGTTGTTTAACCTCTGTTTCATTCCTTTGGTGACAGTGAACTCACTACCTAACTTGGCAGCCTATGCTCTTGTTGAACAGCCCTAGTTGTTCCAAAGTTCCTTCTTATATTGAGTAAAAATCTGCCTCACTAGAACTTCTACCCACTAGTCCTAATTCTGCCCCAAGGAGTCATACAGAATAAGATCGCTTCTTTTTCTTATTTGAAAGACTGAAACATTTGAAGAGTGATACTGATTTCCCTAAATCTTGGCATTTCCGAGCTTAATATCTTATAAGGTTTTGAATTATTGCTTGTATGAAATGCTTTTCAGCACCCATCACAGCTCACTGCACATAAGAGACATGTAATAAAAGTCTGCTGCATTGAACTGAATCCCTTCAAATCTTGGTTGTCTTTGTCTGCAGACTCTCCAGTTTGTTAATGTTTCTCTAAAAATGCAGCACATATATCTGAACTCTACTCCAGATGTGACCTGACCATCATAGCATGGACACTTCCTGTGATACTATGATCTAGACACTATGTTCCTATTAAGGCAACCTAATAATGGACTAGGGTTTTTTTTGTTTTTTGTTTTTTGTTTTTTTAAAGAGTCACCTTACGGAACTCTAAACTCTTTTTAAGGTTTTGGTCAGCTGAAACTTCTACATTTGTATGTGCGCTTGTGTGTGTGTGCATGCACACGTGTGTGCATGTGCATGCGTGTGTGTGTGCACGTGTGCATACTAACCTGTGATTTCTTCAACCTAGGCATATTCCTGGTAAGGAAATCGCCTCCACTGATACAGATTAATAGTTGTTCTGTAATTTATTCTTAAGAGAGTTGTCTGAGGCCCTGAGAAGCTAAATAATTTGCCTTGGATCAGGTGGCCAGTCTGTGTCAGAGACAGGCTTTGCTACCTAGGAAGTCCACTCCCCAGACACTATATCACACTGCTACCAAATGTAGCAAGTGTGCTAAGTGACTACACTTACTAAGTGTCTCTCCTCAGCCCTGTACTTTTTAATTTTAATTTTTAAAAAATCAAAATGCAATTCTTTGCCTTTATATCTTATTAATGACATTCTGTTAAGTCAGGTTCAGAATTTTGTCCTGTTTACCTTCTATGGTAAATGTTTTTGCAAAGTAATATGCCTATAAAATGAAATCTTCTCCATCACACACACACACACACACACACACACACACACACACCACAAAATGTTATATATGTATGTGTATGGGTATAGATATAGATCTTAGTGAGTTAGGCTTGTTTAAAGTGAAGAACCTATGTATCTGGCAGATTAGATTTGGAAATTGATCTGACGTGTGTTCCGTGTTCTTGCTTCCATTTACAAATGCATTGATCTTGAGGATCCTTTGAACTGTCTGTTATACTGAGAATGTAATTCTTACCTGGTTTCCAGTGGTGAAGGCGAGAATGAAAAGCAGATCTTCATCACATGTGCTCTTGATGTAATGCTGGGTTCCAATAGGGAAAAATACTACATCTCCAATACCAATGTTAAAATCAGTAGTACCTTGGGTACTAATAATTCCCACCTAAACAAAATAAAATATAAAGGTTTAGTGGAAAAACATAAATATCACCACCAAGAATGCTATTATAGGGCAGCTAGGTGATGCAGTGCAGGGCCTGGAGTCAGGAGGACCTGAGTTCAAATGTGGCCTCAGACACTTACAAGCTGGGTGACCCTGGGCAAGTCACTTAACACTGTTTGCCTCAGTTTCCACATGTACAAAATGAATTGGAGAAAGAGTCAACAACCTCTGCGGTATCTTTGCTAAGAGAAGCCCAAATGGGATGCCAGAAAGTTGGACATGACTGTACATCAAGAACATGCTATTATAACTGAGAGGCAGGAAACAGGGGCTGGTCCCACAGCCAAGATGAACTGGACTTAAGCCCATCTTTGATACCCACTGACTGTGTGCCTTGGGCCTCTTAGTGCTCCAGGCAACTCTTAATGATCATGTCTAAAAGCAGGTGTCAGACTGTGAATTACTTAAGAGCTGGAATTATTTTCCATTTTTCTTTCTACGTTACCATTTAGCCCAATTAAATATTAAGTATATTAAATATTCTAGTCCGATGCCTTACTAAATGCTGACTGACTGACTGATAATCTGGATTGGTAGAGGGAATTTTTTCGCTGAGAGGTTGCTTTGCCAATGAAATCACAGGTTTTCTCTCCTCCCCAAAATTTCTTTTAGACTTTTATAAAGGAGTAGCGGTCAAGAAGAGCTAAACAAAGCATATACTTATAAGGGACCTTTCTCTAGAGGAAGCTAGCCATTCTGCCTTTCACATATAATTACTCAGAGTTCAAAGGGTAAATCAGTCATTACCTAACCAGTTTTTACAAAGTCTGGCTGTGGTTGATAGAACCCTATTCTGAAGGGTATGTAAGTTCAGCTCTTCAGAACAGCATCAGCTGAAGATCAGTAGGTTTTAATTCAGAAGTAGGCACCCAGATTAAATTTGCAGAGATATTATATACTGCCTTTGCTATTAGTCAGCTCCCTTCCTCATCACTTTCTGAGGGCTATCTCTAGCCCCTGCTGGGAGTATTAGTACATTAACATCCATTGACAGGGTCAAAGATCACCATGTGGACATATACTTGCTTGATACATAAACCCCTTTTAAAAGACTGCCAGTTGGGTGGCTAGGTGGCACTGTGAATAGAGCACCAGCCCTGGAGTCAGGAGGACCCGAGTTCAAATCCAGCCTCAGACACTAAACACTAAAACTAGCCATGTGACCTTGGGCAAGTCACTTAACCCCAATTGTCCCCTCAAAAATAAATAAATTAATTAATTAATTAAAGACTGCCAGTCCTTCCTAATTTACATGACTATAGCCATCAGAGGCTCACTTACAGAGGAGAGCATGCACAAATTTCAGTCTGGTATGCTATGGCATTATAGGTTTTAGAACTGGAAGGGACTTTAGGGATTGTCTAATGCAATTCCTCCATTTTATTTAATTCAATCCAATTAACATTTATTAAACACCTACTATGTGCTCGAGCATTTTATCAAGCACTGGGGATACAAAAAGGGACAAAAGATGGTCCCTGCCCTTAAGGAGTTTACAGTCTAATGGGGGAGACACTATGCAGATAAATATATTACAAAACAAGCTATATTACAAGATAAATAGATGATAATCAAAAGAGGAGAAGCACTAGAATGCAGAGGTTGGAGAAGGCTTCCTGTGGAAGGTGGGATTTTAGTTGAAACTGAAGGGAAGCCAGGGAGGTCAGTAGTTGGAGCCAAGGACGGAGAGGATTCCAGGTATGGGGGGGATTCCAGGCAGAGGGAAGGCCTGGAGCCAAGAAATGGAGAGCCTTGTTCATGGAACAGCCAGGAGGCCAGTGTCACTGGATCAAAGAGTGTGTGTTCCACAACAAGGTGTAAGAAGACCGTAAGGAGCGGGTTGGTTGTGAAAATCTTCGGATGCCAAACAGAACATTGAAGCAGGCAGACCCACCATCAGGCCATTGTAATAATCAAAGTGTGGTGAGGGCCTGCCCTAGAGTATTGACACTGTCCATTTTCCACAAGGAAGCTGAGGTCCCCTGAAGCTAAGTGATTTGCCTGACTTAACACAGGTGGTAAGTAGCTAGAATTTTTAACCTCAGTCCTCCAACATCAAAATCAAAGCTTTTTTTCTACTAGCACAGACTGTCTACAGTTTCTTTTGGCCTTTTTTTTTTTTTTTTTTGGCATTAGAGAAGAAAAACAAGAAATTTGTTTGCACAATAGTTTTAAAAAATCACCTTTCCACATCCACTGATGACATATCCCATTTCATTAGCGTTAAAATGAAAATGAGGTTGCCTTAAACCATTGGTGTAAATTCTGAGAGTTCCCAGAGTAAGGGAATTTTCATGCTGAAAGCAGAAAGAAATATAGATGTTTAGTTAATGTGCTCTATTACAACATAAGAGTCTCTTCAAAGTCAGAAGGAAAGGGATATGAGAGCAGTGTTGGCTCTTTCTGATTAATGTAGCTACCCAAGTCAGATCATTCAAACCTCCCAAACCCAAGGTGAGCCCTGAATTCCCTGCCCACATTGCTGCCATTAATCTGTTATTTGACAAACCTCCTCCTGACTCTTGATTTATAGACATAGCTTGAAAATATTTATTTTTAAAAGAGAAATATGGATCTTACTCTGTTATAAATTCCAGTGCTCATATAATAATATGCCCCTAAATTACCTGATTCAAGGATTCACTGAAAATTTTCTCATTGTCACTTAGTCCATTTCCATTTTTTCGATACCGAGCCCATTGGATTATTCCTCCTGGAAATTGAAATTCTTTTGAACCTGAATAAGAGGAAGTTTGAAAGTCACGAGACAAACCAAAAGACTTCCAGCCAGCCATATAAAAAAATGGGAGCATCCACAAGACACAATAAAATGTCAGCTTTGCTTTAGGTAGATCAGATGACCACTGGAGGGCATGATTTGAGGGAGATCAGGAGATTCTACTGGCCTCTTGAACCAACATGCTTTACTTGGAATATAGGAAGCCATAAAGCTAAAATTACAATTGTATACAACTGTGAATCACTGACATCCCATTTTGCTGGCACACACAAAAAAAAGATATGAGGTTATTTCATATTTTTCTAAGTACAAAGAGAAAATCCTACCAGATCTTCACTATGAATCTCTTCAGTAATATGAGTTTCATAAAATCCCCATTTGGTTCCATGGTTATTGGATATATGAACTATATTACTGCATCCTAGATTAATTGGGTTTGGGTATCAAGAAAAATATCGGGGGTGGAGCCAAGATGGCGGCGTAGAAGCAACAAGTTTCTGCAGCTCCAACATAGCCACCTCAAATACCCATAAAATACGACTCTAAACAAATTTTAGGGCTCGAAATCACACAAAAATACAGAAAAACAAATCTCCCACCAAAGGCAGCTGAACAAGAAGGGCTCATCACAGCACACTGGGAGCCAAAATCAGCCCAGCCTGAAACCACGGCTTGACCCTGGGGCAGCCAGGAAGAGCCACAGCTGGAGCCTTCAGGAGAGTGGATCAGCAGCAGCTGTGGCAGTTTCCAGAATTATCAAGCCATAAGAAACAAGGACTAAGTGAAAGGTCAGTGGAACTCAGCTAAATTTGGGGGAGAAAAGGGGTCAGGCCAAACTGCCTCCAGGGCAAGGAAGTGGTAGAAGTGGCAGAAGCAGCAGCCCTGCAGCTGCCTCCACATGGCTGCTTCAGAGCTCCCAACTTACAGACTGCAGGGCGACCAAGCAATCATTCAGAGGCTAACTGCTCTTGCCTTAAGCTGCCTGCATCCGGATCAGGTGCGTTTTTCAGTGAGCCAAAGCTTGTAGGGGCTGCAAAAAAATGGCAGCCTCCCAATAGCTCTGGCAGCTGTGAAAACCCCAGCGATTTGGGACAGAGCTTTCCCCTCTGGAAGCAGAGTTCCACAGAGCTAAAAAATCAAGTAATTGACTGGCCACCATG
>JAQQSV010012574.1:0-12732 GCA_028646515.1 Pseudochirops corinnae
CTGTTCTTTCTAGATCTTTCTCTGAATGTAGACATCTTCTTCCATCCTGAGATTTTTAGAGTTGTCTTATAACTGCATTGCTGAGAAGAGTCTGGGTTATCAAAATTGGTTGTCACACATATGATGTGTCTGTGATTGTGTACAAATTTTTCCTGGTTCTGCTCTTCTCACTTAGCATCAGTTCATATAAGCCTCTCCAGGTAAATATGAAGTCCATTTCCTCCTCATTTCTTACAGCACAATAGTATTCCATTACATTCATATACCACAACTTGTTTAGCCATTCCCCAATTGATGGGCATCCCCTTAATTTCCAGGTTTTGGCACCACAAAGAGAGCTGCAATAAATATTTTTGTATATATGAGTCTTCCTCCCACTTCTATGATTTCTTTGGGATACAGCCCTAGAAGTGGTATTATTGGGTCAAAGGGTATGCAATTATTTATAGCCCTTTGGGCATAGTTCTAGATTGCTCTCCAGAATGGTTTGAACCAATTCACAAAGGAGTTTGTATTCTTGTTTGCTCCCTTGTACCCTTAAGAAATCCGAAAGATCCATCTTTTCATTGGTGAGGTCTCTCCCAATGTCAATGCAGATGATGGCTTAAATGCATCTTGGTCTCATGAATTTCTCTACCTGAAAACGAACAAATGAAACTTCATCTTCTGGTCACCAGCCTTCTAGTGATGAGAACCTTTGGAATTTCTCTATGCTGGCTCTGTGACAACAGGCATCTGCTCTGTGCTTGAAGACTTTCCAGCTTGGGAGGATCTGCTAGAACTTGTACTCTATTGGCAGCACTTTTCATACTCCAGGTTTGCTTCCATCCCACAATGAAACATTGGAGGCATCAATGGAATTCCCATCTGTATAATGGGACCAATAAAATATAGGCTCCTTGCTCTATTAGAAGGAGCAATGGAGATAATTTCAATGGAAATGCTTTGAAGAAGAATTAAACTTGTTCTGTTTGGCCCCACAGGGCAGAACCAGGAGCAAGGGGTGGGAACTGAAGAAAGGAAAACTTCCTAATAATTGGGGCTGTCCCAAGGGGAGTAGTCTGCCTTGGGAGGTGGTGGGCTTCCCATTGCTGGAGTGCTTCAAGCAAAAACTGTATGGCCATTGTTGGGAAGTTGTAAAGGGGATTGATGTTCAAGGATGGGTTGGATGGGATGACTTCTAAAGTCCCTTCTAACTCTGAGATTTGGTAAAAATTGATAAGTTCAGGAATGAAGGCTGCCTTGATCTGCCACTGTCAAAGCACAAGGTATTTCCAAATGGATGAATTCCCAAATAACAAAGATGTGCCCCTTTATTCTCTTTTTAAATAAATTTTAACTATTTGGGATGGAGATCTTTAAAAAAAAAATCACCAACAACAATGGATTGTGAATGTCACGAAATTACAAAGAATAAGCAAGGCCTCTAAGGAAGACATGAGAAGACATCTCCCTCCAATTCCTTTGTAAAGATGGAGGTCCATGGATGTGGAACAAAGCTTATGTTGTCAGTTTTTAATGTATTGTTTGGTTTTACTGCTTTTTTTTTCCTTTTATTCCTCTTTTTCTAAAAAAAGAATTCTTTGTTATATAAGATGGTTCTCTCTGAGAGAGGGAGAGAGATACAGGGGGAATTTTAGGCAATGAAAAAATAAAAGATATCAAAATTTATTTTAAAATATATAACACACAGCCTTATTAAAAAGAGGCTACCAGACTTAACCTTTTTTTGGCTCTCAGTGCCATCATTACAGCACCAGGGTGGCACAGTGGATAGAGCCCTGGGCCTAGAGTCAGGAAGACTTCAGTTCAGATTCAGCTTCAGACATTTACTTAGCTGTGAGACCCCGGGCAGCACTTAACCTCTGTGCACCTCAGTTACCTCATCTGTAAACTGGGGATAATAATGGCACTTTCCTCCCAGGGTTGTTATAAGGATCAATGAGATAATAATTATAAAACATTTGTATCTGGCTCATAACAAGTGCTCTATAAATATTAGTTATTATTATTATCATATGAGACCCCTGTGATGTAGAAGAAAGAGCAAAGGACTTGGAATCATGTAGCCTGGGGTCAAATCCCACCTCAGACACTAATTAGCTGTGTTATCATGAGAAAGTCACACTCTCTGAGTCTCAGTTTCCCCTTCCATAAAATGCGGGTCACACCTTCCTTGCCTATCTCATAATTATTTTAAGGATCTTCTGGTCAGCTTTCTAACTGTTACCAAGTATCCACATCTCTCTTATCCTTAAAAACAAACAAAAAACCTCCTCTTGACCCTTTCATTCCCTCAAGCTATCAACATACATTTCTCTTTCTTTTCTCAGACTCCCCCAAAAAGTTACCACCACTTCCTTTCCTCTCCTTCTCCAACCCTTGCAACTCAACCTGGAACCTCATCACTCAACTGAAGTACTCTCTCCAAGCTAATCTTCTCAGTATTCTGCCTTCTTGATCATTCTTCAGCATTCAACTTGCTCAGTACTCCCTACTCCCTAGATACTCTCTCCTCTGTTTTTTTCTGAGGCTGCTATTTCCTGGTTCTCCCACCAGCTTGCCCATCCCTTCTTAGTTTTCTTCAATAGATCATCATCTGTGTCTCCCATTCCTTATATGTGGGTATATCCAAGGACTCTCTCCATCTAGGCCTCTCTTCTTTCTACGTCAGCGGTTCTCAACCTGTGGGTTGTGACCCCTTTGGGGATCGAACAACCCTTTCACAGGGGTCGCCTAAGACCATGGAAAAACACATATTTCCGACGGTCTTAGGAACCGAGACACCACTCCTCTATCTGTCTCCAGGCGGGCCTGCCCACATGCAGATACGCCCACATACACAGATTAAAGGATTGCAGCATTAGGAAGGTTGAGAACCACTGCTCTACGTCCTCTCAGTGATCTCATCAGCTCCAAAAGGTTTAACTATTATCTCTGCAAATGACTACCAAATCTATATATGCAATTCTAATCTCTTTCCTAAGTTTTAGCCTCAGCTCACCATTTTCCCATTGAACATTTCTAAGTGAAGATCCTGTAGGTAGGTGTCTTAAATTCAACATATCTGAAACATAATGTGCTGATGTTTCCCCAAACCCTCCCATCTCCCTAGCTTCTCTATGTCTGTTGAGGGCTCCAATCATTTAGTAACTTTAAATTAGATTAGTAACAACTTCAGATTCATCCTTAAGTCCCTCACTCTCCATATGCAATTGGATGCTAAGTCTTACCAATTTTATCTCTACAACATATCTCCCACCCATTGCCTTTTTTGTACTCCTAAGGCCATTTCTCTAATTGAGGCCTGCATCCTCTCTCATCCGGACTTTGGCAATTGACTCCTAATTGCTTTCCCTGCCTCAAGTCTCTCCCCTCTGCAATCCATTCTCCAAATAGCTGCCATATTTATATTTCTAACATACAAGTCTAAGCATGTCACTCCTCTGACAAACTCCTCGACAAGTCATCACTACTTCCCCTTGAAGAAGTTTCAATGGCACCCAACTACTTCTGGGATAAAATACAAATTCTTCTATCTAGTATTTAAATTTCTTCAGAATAGAGCTCTGACCTACCTTTCCTGGATTGTTGCACACATTCTATGTTCTAGCCAAATGATCTATTTGCTATGCCCTTTACAGAACATTTCACCAACTCATGCCTTTGAATAGGAGCCTGTCTTCTGCACCTAAAGTGCCCTTCCTCATCACCTCTGTCTTACAGAATCCCCAGCTTCTCTCAAGGCTCAGCACAAGCATCACTTCCTACATGATAAGAGGCATAGCCTGATTCCTCCAATACCTAGTGCCCTCCACGCACTTAGTATTTACTCTCTCTCAATACTCGATTCTCCTTCCTCCTTGATAACCACCTTGTTCCTCTTCTATAATCACCTTTTCCTGCCCACGTCTCTGTCCTCTCTTTCCCCACATTCCCAGTTATGGAACCATCAACTATTAGCGCTGATTCCTAGGTGGAGTGTGTCAACCATCAATCTACTGCCCCACAGCCCCACTCCCAGTGCCCATCATCTTCCATCCAACATACCTCTCCCTGGTCACTCTGCTCTGAGGGGCGTCTCCTCCATTAGAACATAAACTACTCAGAAGTAGGTGCTTGCTTTGATTTTTGTATTTGTATCCCCAGGGCTTGGTACATAGTAAGCACTTCATTGTAGGGATGAGTGTGAGTCTAAAAGCACCTGTGGTGCTGAGGGTCACAGCCCAGTTGTTAAGCTCATGGAGAAGTCATGCAAGACCACTCACCTGATGAGCAGCAGCTGAGATGGCTGGCTCGGCCTCTCCTCCATTGGTCCATCCCTCCAGTGCATGTGGAGATCATGCTTTAATCATGTCACCTTTAGGGTATATAAGGAGGACGCTACAATACAATAAAGGACAGCTACTGTACACTTCTCCCTCACCTCTGGTCTCTTCAGTCCCTCCTGAGAATACAGCCTAAGGCTGCCCCTTAGGCTACTGAGTTAAGAAGCAGCTGCAACAGCTGGTGCCACAACAGGCAGAGCAGATAAAAGAACCCCTCGGGCTGAAAGAAGGACCCCAGAATCTCGCCAGTGCCCCTCCCCCCACAAAGAGACGGGGTATGAACACCTCTATTTGCAGGGAGGCTCCAGGAGAGGATTCCTGAGTAACTGTGCGATATCTGGGAATCAACAGAGGCTTGGAGAGTGGTGAGTCAAAATGATTCCAGGGGAGAGAGAGGTTTACAGGACCTGTCCTGAGGACGAGGAAGTCGGGCATCAATTTCACAATTTACCACCCAGTAAAAGATGCCTTTGAAGGGGAGAGAATGGAGGTTCCTAAGGTTCCTGCCTGTATTAAAACAGGCCCAGCCCTTCCTAGTGAAAGTAGCCCAAGCAGGGATTCCTCCCCAGAGACAGAGAGAGGGAGTGGTTCCCCCTCCCACACCCGCAGGCTTGCAGAGACCCTGGGATTACAGATTTAGGCAAAAGAGAAGGGCTGAAGCAGCTTGATAAAATAGAGTTGGGCAAAAGTCAGGTGAATCAACAGAAAGTGGGAAGAGATTACAGGAGTAGAAGAGAAAGTACCAAGCAGGCCACCTGAGGAGAGTGTATGTGAAATGGAGGCAGGCTGTCTGCCGAGGGATGTAGAAAAGGGAACTATGGCTCAAAATAAGAAAATCAATACCAGAGTTCCCTCAAGTGTCCCCTGCGCAGGCTCTGCATTAGAAAAAACACTTGAGAGGGGTTAGAAAAAGGGGATATGATAGGCAGTTGGGAATTCTTCCCAGTCATTGAAGAACAGGTGATAAGGCTGCATAAACCTCTTCCTTTTAAGGTACTTAAGGCATTAGCCAGAGCAACATTGACTCCAGGACAGGCTGGGTTTTTTTGATGGTGGAATACACTGAGCAATGCTGCCTCCAAGCCAATGAATTGGTACCTGGTGCACATATGCAACTGGTGTTTCAGCAGTTTTCAGGCCCTGGTCCTTCTACAGATACAGCCCAACAATTGGGCTATCTAGAGGAGGCTTATTTAAATATCTTTAATCGTGCTCATCATGCCTGGAGCAAGAGCCCTGTGGCCAAAGAGGACAGATTAAAGGAGGGCCTGGTAAAGGGAAGAGCTCCAGAAGGTAGTCAAGGGAGACCCACTACACCATGCCCAAAATGTGGCTGAATGGGACATTGGAGTTCTGAATGTAGACAGAAAAAGAACCAGGGAAATGGGTTTGGGGGCCCCTTGAGGGCCCCACAAACTTGGGTGCTTGTTGCCCAAGAGAAACAGACACCACAGACACCACTGCCCGAGGGGAGGGGTCATTATGCAGCCTTGGAAGCACAGTAACCATCCAAATCTTTCAACTTCAGAGTTTAGGTTACTTTAGCTTTCCCCCACATAGCACCTGTGAAGTCCCAATTCAACCTCTTTCACGGGTTTTTCCACCTTTTCTTGTTATCGCTCCCCCTGACACGTGTTCTATGACCACTCTGGTTGTTAGAATATATCATGAAATCCCCAACACCATCCTTCTTTTAAATACAGATGTTGATTGCACTTAACATTAACAAAGGAGCTCCCATAGCTCAAGGCATGCTCCTCAATTGCCCCATAAAATCTGTGGAGGAAACTTTCTTCCCACAACAAATTGAACAAACAAGGCCTATGATGACCCTTAGATTAGAAGGGAGAGCATTTTCTGGCCTGGTTGAAACAGGGGCTGACAGGACAGTATTTCTCACACAGATACGGCCTCCTGAATGGGAATCTCTGCCAACTGAGACCCAGGTGGCCGAGGTGGGGGGAGTCACCTCGACATGTATTTCAAAATTTCAGTTGAAGTGGGAGAAAGAGGGACTCCAGCATTTCCCAATTTCTGCTGTTTTTTTTGTGGAGTACATTAATGATATATTTAGCATCAGAACTGGAAGTGCCAGAGGTGGCTCAAACACTTAGGTGTGATACAGCTGTTTCTAATATTATCAAGTAAGTTTCACCTGGCTTCTGTTACTATCTGGAGAGCTAGCAACTTTTAAATTTTTACAGGAGATCTCCTATAAATTCTATGTGAAGCTTTTGGATCCATTCTGTTGTTTGTGTCTGTCTGTTTTGTCTTTATGTCTTTATGTGAGTGAGTGTGTGAGGGTCATTTGTCATTTTATAAGAAAAGTGTGAACAGAAGTTCTGAAACTTTCAAAGGTTTAAAAATCTCCTTCCCTTCATTCCACTCTGGCCAAGTGGATTGAGAAAAAGGTGATGAGAAATAATATGGGAATTTTTCCCTTAGATTGAAAAGGTAAATGAATAAGAATTAACCATTTTATGCCTCACCCATTAGAGAAAAAAATCTTGTGTATCAATTTGAACTTATTCTGGTCATTTTAAGGGAAATGTGAAAAAGTGAATTAATACCATTCATAACCTTGTGCTAAGATAAGTCAGAATTTATTATACTAATTGGCATTTAGGCAAATTGGAATTTTGCTAAGATCTGATAAAGAAACATTTGAAAGGTGAGAGCTTCAAGTTCCCCAGTTTTGGGGAAATGGAACAAAGCGCACCTCTGAAAATTTTTTCAGAAGTTCCATTCCCTTTAAGTGGGGGGTTGAGAGCATTTCACTGTCTAAGAAATTTTTAGGAACAAACATAGCACTGAAGTACAAGGGAAAATTAACAGATTAAGAGAGAGCTTGCTGCAAAAATAATAGGGAATTTAAGTGTACAATAAATCTAACAAGGATCCCACTAGCAAAAGCCTTGAGGTACCCTGAAGCCCACACCTTGTTTAGATAAACAAATGAACCTCTCCATTCGAACCTCTAAATCCACAATAAGACTCTGCAGCTGTGAGGAGAGGAGAAAAGTCTAATTTTTTGTTAGTAGCTTTTGCAACTGATGATTTGGAAATGAAATTGGTGTCCTTATAGTTTTTCTTAACTATAGTAAAATTCAAATGTAGTGAAGACTGGGGACTCATTGGAAGCCAGAAGTAGTGTTTTATGAGAAAAATTTTAGGTTGAATTTTGTTGGAATCAAAAGATGCAGAATTTGTTTAAAAACAGGTCACTTGCATTTTGTATGTGCCCCATAGAAAACCAGGTATTTCCACCTTTACCTATTGTTAAAAAGGAAATTATATCTAAAACCATTTGGCTATCACTTATGGAAATTATTATCAAAGTTACTTTATTGTTTTGACTATAAAACCTAAAATTGCTAGTTGATTGCTGTATGTAGAAAGGAGGAGATTAAGTGAAAACTGTATTTGGATTAATTCTGTCCATTCAGACCATTCCTCCTGCATGTATGGGAGTTTGACAAAGCAGGGGCATCACCACCAGCCCCTCCTTAAAGTCCTTCTCAGTTATTCCTATGTTTTAAAACTACCAAAAGCCCATGAAAACTATCTCTAGAGGCAAGGTCGTTCAGTCTGAGAAGGGAACTTGTTTATTTTGGAACTTGCTAGGAAATTCACAAAATATTTGAAAAGATTTCTGAGATTTTTAAGCTTGACTTTGAAAAAGAAAAATGTTACGTAAGAAAAACATAGTAAATCCTTATTGTTTATTACAATATAGAGGGGACAGTTAACAGCGATCCTAAAGAAGGATCCAACTGATATCACAGAGCTTTTCCTCCAAGCTCAAGAAACTGTTTGAACTTGTGCACACCCAATTTACATTCTTCATGTGCGATCTCACATTGATGGCCTTGGTCCTATTTTTGATGGCAACAATAGGGCTGATTGCTTATTGACAAACATGATTGTGGTTGACCCTGTCACCCAAACAATCTTAGCCCTCCAACCTTATGGATATCTTGAAAACAAAAAGGGGGAGATGTTCCAGACCCTGTGAGACAGGACCACATAAACAAAATAGTTTATACACTGCTGAGGATCTCACACCTACTATGTGCCAGCTCTGTAGAATATGAAGCTAGGATGCTGGCAAAGAGGTGGCAGTGGTGAAAAAGTAATGTGTAAGACACCCCCGGGTACTTGTGAAGGCCCCTATTCTCTCATAACGTGGGGGCCAGGGTATGCTTGCATCTCCATAGATGAAGGTCAACAATGGGTTCGTGCAAAGAGTGTCTGCATTATCTCTAAACCAGTAGCAGAAAAGGAAGAAGAGGAGGCGCCCATCCCGACGATGGCAGAGACCATGCCAGATGAATCAGCAAGGGATGTGGCTGCTGGCTGCTGCCTTCACCACACTTGCCATCTCACCACCTGCTCATGTGGAACAACATAGCCAACCCACCACACCGCTGACTCCATCAATCAAGCTACAGTGGATGGCCACTGATGGCACATCATAAACTATACACAATATGTTCTGTTTCCATGCAAATGTGGAGTCCATCAAAAGACAGAACTTAGAAAGGTCTATGGAAAGCCATGGTTTCCACAGGACCAATTGTGACAACAGCTTGGGACAGCATTGGGCATACGCTCAAGCCTGGGTACTGGAAAGCACAAGAAAATGTTGGATGTAGCTTTTACACTTGAACATGTTTGGGGAAAAAAGCTCAGGACAGTTACCATTCCTCTTCAAAGAGTCCTATCTTTAAACAACTGTGCATATTATAGGCTAATTCTGTTTACAAGGGTATCTTATGGAAATTTCCAGTGAAGCACTCTTTGTATCTCAGTTGTAATGTTCTTTATATCTCAGTTGTAATGTGAAATGCCAAAAAGAATTCCTTCATTAAATTGCTTTGTCAGTGTTTATACAAATGTAAGATTTGCCATGGACTGGTAATTTGTATAGCTGCTAATAACCCTCTTTTGCAAATGGTTCATACTACATTTGGTTAAGTCCTTTATATCTTTTTAAAATGATTCAACTTTGTGTTTGGTGTTTTGTTGCATAGTGAAAATGTGGGAACAATGTAACAGGAGCTCAAAGGATGTTTAATGTGACATGTATGGACTGTACAGTTAGTCTCTTGTTACATCTATATCTACTGTGTAAAACCAAATGATGCAAGCTCAATGTGTCAAAAGGCTTTGAAGAACAAGCCAGAATTGATTTAGTATCAGCAGCTAATTCAAACAGCATTAGACTGTGGTTATAAGTATAGGACATTTTGTGCTAATGGCTAAAACCTCATAATTGAGGCATATTATTGTTTTGTGGTTCTCCTTTGTTTGGTTTAATGTTTTTGTAATAGTTTAGCCATGATTCAAGCTGATACTCACTTGGCACTTTCTAAAATAAAAAGGGGGAATTGAAGGGATCAGTGTGAGTCAAAAAGCACCTGTGGTGCTGAGGGTCACAGCCCAGTTGCTAAGCTTATGGGGAAGTCATGCAAGACCACTCACCTGATGATTGGCAGCTGAGATGACTGGCTTAGCCTCTTCTACATTGGTCCATCCCTCCAGTGAACATGGAGATCATGCTTTAATCATGTTACCTCTAGGGTATATAAGGAGGATGCTACAATACAATAAAGGACAGCTGCTGTACACTTCTCTCTCACCTCTGGTCTCTTCAGTCCCTCCTGAGAATACAGCCTAAGTCTGGCCCTTAGGCTACTGAGTTAAGAAGAGGCTGCTACACTTCATAAAGTCTTTTTTATTCCTATAACTTTTATATTTACTTAGATATATTCATACTATTCTCTGCAAACCTCCCCCCACTCCCCACCCCATACAATGTAAGTTCTTTGACGGCAGAAACTTTCTTTTTCTTCTTTGTCTATCACCAGCACCTAGAACAGTGCTTATAAATGAATGAATCAGTGAGTGCAATCCAATAAGATACTGAATCCAATAAGATACTATGCTCCATAAACTATGTAAATGCTATTAGCGGTATTACCATTAATCATATCAATATTATCATTATAAACATCAATTGGTGCACCAAGTGGAAAACCAGTAATGTCCTAATGAGGTATGTGAAGCTAGTTGACCCTACAATGCATGGTCCCAAGCTTCTGGTCTTTATGAATCCCTCTCTGCTCTTTGTAAGGTTGGGTTTTGTTCTGTTTTATTTTCAATCTCAGACTGACTTCACTTCTAGTGTGTGCTGACGGTTATGACCTCCACTAAACCTTTTTAATCTACTTTTTCTAATCTGCTGTGAGTTGAGGAATCAAATAACAACAAAGATCTTGGCTGTTCCCTTTTCTTCAGCAGCATAGTGTATTGGAAAAAACTCTGGACTTGAGTCAAAAGTCCTGGGTTCAAATCTAGCCTTAGATGCTTTCTAGCTAAGTGATCACAGACAAGTCACTTTACTTTTCAAAGGCTCAGTTTCCTCCTTTGCATCTATGACATGGGATGGTAGTTACGAAAGTACTTTCAAGCCTTAAAGTTTCCTTCATAATTACCATCTGAGATAGGTAGTATAGATATTACTGTGCCAATTTTGCAGATGAGGAAACTGAGACTCAAAGCAGATAAAATTTGCTCAGGGTCACACATTTTTTAAGCAAGGGAACTGGGATATGAGCCACAGGATTTAGAGGTGAAGAGATTTTTGGTCCATTGACTACAAGGCAATGTCATGTAATGGAGATAGTCCTGGATTTGGAGTCAAGTGAGCATGAGTATGAATCTTGCCTTTAACATCTACTGGCCACCTGACCGTGGTCAAATCACTCAACCTCTCTGAGCCTGTTTTCCTCATCTGTAAAATGGGAAAATTATTCTGGCTATCTACCTCAAAGAATTGTCAAGAAAATCAAATGAGATGCCATCTATAGGAAATGCTTTATAAATCTCAGTGATCTCTGAGGTCTCTTTGTCTCCACATCTATATATACTACATATCCCTACCTATAGATATATCTAGCTATATCTTTATCTATATACTCCTGTCTCTACATCTATATATACTATGTACTTAAAATGCTTTACAAATTACAACTACTTGATAGAATATTAGTGATGTGATCAATCAATCAATAAGTAAACATTGATTAAACACCTACTATATACTAGGCGGGGCAGGTAGATGGTGTGGTGAATAGAATACCAGGCCTGGGGTTAGGAAGATGTGCCTTCCTGAGTTCAAATCTGGTCTCAGACACTTTCTAGCTGTGTGACCCTGGGCAAGTCATTTAACCCTGTTTGCTTTAGTTTCCTCATCAGTAAAATGAACTCAAGAAAAAAAAAATGGCAAACACCTCCTGTATCTTTGCAAAGAAAACTCCAAATGGGTTCACAAAGAGTTGGACTGAACAACAACAATGTGCTAGGCACTGTGCTAAGGTGCTAAGTTCTGGGGGCATAAAAAGAGACAAAAGATAGCCTCTGCTCTCAAGGAGTTTACAATCTAATGGGGGAGACAACATGCAAATAAGTATATACAAAGCAAGCTACATACAGGATAAATAGGCAATAATTAACAGAGGGAAGGAACACAGGATTTCAGACCTATAAGGGAACTTAGAACATTGAATGGCAGGGCTGGAAAGGACTTTAGAGATCGACTACTCCAAACCCCTCATTTTGCTAATAAGAAACCATAGCCCTGATCACCCAAATGGTAAGTAGGAAAGTCAAGATCATTATGCAGGTCCTCACTTAAAATGCATTAGGTTTTTGTAACTACATACTGACTTTTATCAAGCTTTGTCAAAATTAAGTATAAAATAAATTAAATAAAGTGTAAGTATAAATTAAGTATAAAATAAATAAAATAAAATAAAATAAATGAAAAGAACCTAGGGGAGAGGGGAAGGCAGAGATTTAAGTCATTGAGGTCATGATCTTTAGTGCATGGGCTTTATGACAATCCATTCAGTTACTTGAAGGTTTTGTTTGCTCCACACCGGGTTATTTCTGTTTGCCATAAGACTGAATTCTGGAAAGGGAGGTTATACAAATGACAAATTTGGTTGTTATTTTTGCTGTTGAGATAGATAGATAGAATAGAAATATCTCTATCTCTATCTTTATCCATATGTATAGGTACGGGTCTGAAACGACATAACTTGATGAGTCTTAACAAAGTGACCACAGAGTCCGAATTAAAAGGTTTTAAGGAGTTTTAATTTACCAGCTGGGGCTACTCCATGCCAATTAAAGGGGGAGCAGCCCCGAGTTCGGGGGTGGAGAACCTTTTATACATTCTTTGGTTTACGTATCCAACTAATATAATTTGGTTCCTAAGCAAGTTGTCATATAGATGCAAGCAAGTGGTTCCTAAGGCAAGGGGGAGGAGGTTTGTAGGGTAAGCGGAGGGGCACAGGGCATGACAACTGAACAAGATAAATTACCCTAGGCTGGCTTC
>JAQQSV010012575.1:0-12732 GCA_028646515.1 Pseudochirops corinnae
GAATTGATACAATTCTGGAGAGCAATCTGGAACTATGCCCAAAGGGCTATAAATAATTGCATACCCTTTGACCCAGCAATACCACTGCTGGGATTATATCCCAAAGAGATCACAGAAGTGGGAAAAGGTCCCATATGCACAAAAATATTTATTGCAGCTCTCTTTGTGGTTGCAAAAAACTGGAAATATAGGGGATGCCCATCAATTGGGGAATGGCTGAACAAGCTATGGTATATGAATGTAATAGAATACTATTGTGCTATAAGAAATGGGAAGGAGATGGACTTCATAATTACCTGGAGAGGCTTATACAGATTGATGCTAAGTGAGAAGAGCAGCACCAGGCCAAACCTGTACACAATCACAGACACATCGTACATATGATGACCAGCCTTGACAGACTGGACTATCCTCAACAACGACAGCTAAAGACAACTCTACAAGCCTCAGGATGGAAGGAGATATCTAAACTCAGAGAAAGATATGGAAAGACTACAGTTTAAATGGAGACTGAAGCAAAACACGCTATTGTTCTCTTTCATGTCTGGTTTTGTTTTTTTTTTTCTTTTCCAAGTGATCACTCATTGGTTACAACCTTTCTATATAACCAAACTATTGTACAATGTGAAGGTATTTGCAGATCCTATACATGATAGCGTGCCACCATGGGGGAGGGGAAAAGGGAGGGGAGAAAATCTGAAACTCAAGTGAATGTGGAATTGAATCTTGTAAATTAAAAGTAAATAAACAAGTCATTTAAAAGAAAAAAAAAAGAAAAAGAAAAAGATCCCAAAAAGAGAATCATTTGGATGCTCAGAAAATAAGTAGTATGAGGGAGATTTGTTCCTCTACTCCTTTGGTAGATGTTGGAAAGACTGAACAATCCCAAACTCTTCACAAAGAGGTTATCCATTTTACTATACTTATTTTCACCTCTGATACATGTTGCTTGTGTACAACTGAGCAAGTCACTTAACCTCCCTATGTTCTAAGGTCTCTCTCAGACAATAAATTGAAGAGACAGTGCCCCCTTCAATTGGTGGAAAGTATACTAATTGAGAAGTTCCCTATGTCAATGAAATCACATATCCAGTCCTATCCCTATTTCTATTATTAAAAATGACATAACATGACATAATATGACATGACATGGCTTAACATAAAGCATTACACAAAATGTCAATTATCTTAGAAAAGTCATAGAAAAAAGGATAGGCACTATGGGATTGGAGAAAGACCAATGTCCTGATTTTCAAAGATGAAAAATAGAATATATTTTGAAGACCTTACAGCAGTAAATTCCATATCAATACCTAGTAAAGTGGATAGTTAGAAAACATTTAGAAAAGGAAACAGTGGTTTAAAAGATCCAAGATGATTTGATTAAAAGCAGAGATTGCTTGATCAATCTTGTTTATTTTTTTGTGTAAGACTACTAAATGGGAAGTGTTGGATATTTAGTTTACCTATATTGTAACAAAGTATTTGGTAAAATCTTTCATTGATGGATTCCTTATAGAGAATTTAGATGACAGCCAGGCATGATCTTCACTTTTGTAAGGAAGGGACCACATTGATGAGTTCACAGTGTAGTTGAAGTATAACGTAACAAAATGATGCTTTTTGTGTTTAGGGATACACCTCCTCTTCCTCTCTTTTGCCTCTGGTCCTTCCTGTTTGAGGGTCCCCTGATGTCTCTTCCAATCAAAAATATTCTGAGCTATTTTGAAATTAACTGCACTTCTAATAATTATAATAGCATATTATCTTGAGGTCGGTATATTCCAACACTTGGAAAACAAGTAGGATGAAGAAAAAGCACTTACCCCACATATCCAATAAGTTGCTAAGTTTTGAAATATCACTCTCTACAACAGTTCTTACATATGTTCCCTTCTCTTACCTCATGCAACCATCATTCTAGTTTAGGTCATCAGCAATTCCTTAGTCTAGTGAAGTAATTTCCTAGTTGATATCTCTGTCTCACGTTTCTTCCCACTCCATTTTATCCTTCACACAGCTACCACAATTATTTTCTTAAAGTATTGATTTGACAATGTTACCCCCTCCACCTCCAACAAACTTGGCTCCCTATTCCTTTCAGGATCAAATGTAAATATTTTCATTTAGTTTTTAAAACTTTTCACAACTGGCTCTTTCTCCTTTTTCTAATACTCTTTAAATCTACTCCTTTTTGTGCATTCTAGCACTGCGTTTGCTTCCCTTGTACTGTCTGTTCCCAGTGCCTTGAATGTTTTACCTCTCATCCTTCATCTCTTAGAAAGCAGAAGTAATTTCCTATTCTCACGGCTTCTAGTCCATTCTTTCTAAGATTGTTTCTTTTTACTTTGTATTGATTTTATATCATTTAATCATCTTTTACTTCTTCATTATTTCTTTAAATTCTCCTTACTGATTGCAGTCTTTATTGTAATGTGCTATCTAAAGGATTTGTGTGCTGTTTCTATTTTGCTTTATTTTTATAAACTCTTTGTGACCAAACCTTCATTTTTTGTAAGGTAAAGTTGGAAGTATATATACTCCTTATAATTCCTATTCAGTAATCATCAGAGTTCTTATTTAATTTTTTCTAACCTCAAATACAGATCCTTAAATTCTTTCTTATTCAATTTTCTCTAAAATTTATCTAGTTCTAAAAGATGTACACTGAGGTCAGCAATTACTATTTCACTGTATGGATCTCATAATTCGGTTACTTTTTCCGTTATGAATGTATATGCTATGCTATTTGATATATATGTGTGTGTACATATATGTATATATATTTAAATTTATGAGTTAATTTTCTATAGTGTCTTTAAGCATGTCTACTTGCTTACATCTTTGAATCTTATCTATTTTTACCATGACCTTGTATGAGATTATGATCACTGCTTCTGCCATTTTAGATTAAACTTAACAATAATAGATTTTACTGTATCCCCTCATTTTAACTCTACAGAAATTAATCAGTTAATCAACATGCCTTTATTAAGTGCCTTCTATGGGACAAACACAATGTTAGGTACAGTAGGTAGGAGTACAAAGAACTAAACAATCACTACCAGCAATGGGGAGACAAGTACTTACAAAGATTCTCATTCTCTCTCTCTCTCTCTCTCTCTCTCTCTCTCTCTCTCTCTCTGTCTGTCTGTCTGTCTGTCTGTCTGTCTCTCTCTCTGTGTATGTATGTATGTATGTGTGTTACATTTTTAAAGCATCAAGGAGTCAGTGAAGATTTTTTTTTTTAGTAGGGCATGATCAACTTGTGCATTAAGAAAAATTTTTATTTTAGCAACTGTGGAGAATAGATTGGAAAGGAAAGAGGCTAGAAGCAGGAATAATATTCCAGTACCTGTGTATTAGCTCTGAACTATACACATACATATATACATCTATACATATATCATAAATGTAAAGTTAATAAATACAAGTGTGCATGAAGGAGATAATACAACTTATTTTCTGAGGAATGGCACTAATGCTTGGAGAAATAAACAAAAGTTTCAGTCATAAAGGGGTGCTTGAACAACATATTTAAGGAAGAGGGGAGCTCTTTAAGATGGACATAAGAAGGGAGTACATTCTAAGCATATGGGGACAGTCAGTACAAAAACATTCAGAAGATATTGTGTATGTATGAAGAGTTGTGTATGAAGAACAGAAAGAAGGCCAATTTGGGTGGGTTGTGGAGTGTGAGGGTAAGTGGGGGGAGGGAGTAATAGATAATAAATTATTGGATTTTGTTTCTTATGCATTCAGCATCCCTGCTCTGTTTTATGGACAAGTTCATCCCATTCACATTCATGGTTATGATTTTTATGTTTGTTTTTCCCTCCATCATAGCCTATTATAATATTTCCTTTCTTTGCCACCTACACAACTTTTAAAATAGAAAATAGAAAAAAGGAATGAAATTAGCACTGCTGTAAAATATATTATTTCTTACAATTGATATCCTGTGCCTTCTATCTATTTGCACTGTGCCCTCCAGTATTAATAGTCCTAGATATTTGTCCAATGATTTCTTGATATATAGTGTCCAGCTTTTTTGTTTCATGATTTTTAGGAGGAAGGAAGTAAGGGGAACCCAGTGATTATTAAATTCTCTCTCTTCATCCTGGTTTTTAAAGTTTTCTTTCAACTTTTATTTTATCATGATCTATTTTTTCTTGCTGCATCATTGAATTTTTCAGGTTTGTTTTCCTCTTTTTGGTTTCTAAGTATAGATATTTCTAACTTCTGTTCCAAGATGTTTGTTCTCCTCCCGAGATTTTTCCCCAAGACCTCCAATTTCCCCCTTTACTTCCTTCATTGCTTTCAGCATGCCTTCTATCAGTCCCTTGAAGTCATTGTGACCAAGCCAGTCTCTTTTCTGATATTTAAGTTGTAATTTTCACCCAATAATTTTCTTCTACTAGAGTTGTGTCTGTTTTAGCCACTGGTGTCAAAAAATATTTCTCTCTCCATGCAAATTGACTTAGAAAACAACAAATTAACATTATCTATATTATATTGTGTTTTTATTAATTTTATTAAAACATTTCCCAGTTACATTTTAATCTGGTTCAAGTGCATTGTGGTGTTTTGTCAATGGTTGTGGGCAGAGAGGTTGATACCACTGTTCTTTACCAATATTATTTCTTTATCATGTTAAAGATTTTCATATATTTACTTATTCTTAATAATCACTACCTATGATTAGGCAGAGATACTATTACTACTAAATATAATAATAATAATAATAATAATAATAATAATAATAATAATCTCTGCTGGTGAAGTCCTCTCTCCTCTACCCCACTCTTTGTTATTTCTTCTGAACTATTGCCGCTGCAGTTAATGGAGTGCAGAGTACAGAGTCTTGTGTGGAAAATGATGGCTGCCTGCAACCATGTGGAATTCTTGGTCCTCAGCCTAGAGTAGGGTAGTCAGCAAAACCCAACAGATAGTAACTTCTAGGACTTTATCTCTGGACTATGGTCTAGGCTTACAGAACTTGAGGAAGGTGAGCTCAAGTTTCTGAGTCCTTCCCCTTCATCAAAGCCCCCAAAGAGGCAGATTGGCTTAGTCAGGAGATCATGGCCGATAGTCTCTTCTTTGTCAGCACTGGCTAAGACTAGCACCCGCACTAGATAGGGTCTAATAGTATGGTTTAGTATTACTTTGTCTTTTGGCTGTGCTTGTTCCTCTGAGGATTACTTAATAAGGATTTCTTTTCATTTTCCTTAATTTGTTTAATTTAGTCCAATTCCTTTTTGTTCTTGATATGAGTCTTGCCTGGGAATCCATGAATCTGTTTTTAAAAATATGTTTGTTAACTATCCGTGTTATTGGTTTCCTTTGTGATCCTATTTTATTTCATTCAAAATTTCTGAAATGTTATTATGAGAAGGGGATGCACAGGCTTCACCATATTGACTGCCAGAAGGGGTCATGACACACCCCAAAAAAGTGAAAAACCCCTGTTTGAGAG
This sequence comes from Pseudochirops corinnae, assembly GCA_028646515.1. Lineage (NCBI taxonomy): Eukaryota > Metazoa > Chordata > Mammalia > Diprotodontia > Pseudocheiridae > Pseudochirops > Pseudochirops corinnae. The sequence goes on from JAQQSV010012575.1 coordinate 5,477, forward strand.
GAATATGGATTTTTCTTGAGACCTTTCATATTGTCATCTTTCCCAATTTTTATTGAGGGTGTTACAACTCTTCTAGTCATCCAAGATCATAATCTGAGTCATCTTTGGCTTTTCCCTCTCCCTCTTTCCTTCTTGCCTCCTCACCCCCATTACCAACCAATTGCAAGGCCTTATCAATCCCACTTTCACAGCAGATCTCATCTCCATCCTTTATTCTCGACTCACATGGCTACTATCTCATTTCACATCTGGGCACTGCCATACTATCTTTGTATAGTAGGTTTTAGTCTCTTCCCTTTCCAATCTACCCTATACAGCTGTCAAAATTTGTATTTTGTCCTAATGCACAGGTCAGATCAAGTCAGTCCCTATGTTAAACAAAAAATCTTAAATAGATTCCTATTGCTTTTAGAATGAAATACAAACTCCTCAGTCCAACATGTAAATGCCTTCACAATCTGGCTTCAATCACCTTTTGATATACTTTTTGCAACTCTTCTTTGTGTCCTCTACATTCCAACCAAACTGAACCACTTGCTCTTCCCCAAACCAATCATTCCATTTCCCACTTGGTTGTTGGGAGAACTTCACTAGTGTAAGAAAGCTGATATATCTGGGAATTATTATGAGTCCATGGTTGCTGGTTTTAGATTTCTGAAGAACTATCAGGGGGAAGAAAGCTTAGATTTATTTCATGTGGCCCCAGAGAGCAAAATTAGAACAAATTTGTGAAAGTTTCATGGAGACAGATTTCAGTTATTCAGTGTCATCCTGAACAAGGCATCTATCCTCTCTTAGAATCAATTTTCTCATCTGTAAAATGGGGATAGTAATATCCATCTCCTAGGTTTCTTGGGAGGATCAAGTGAGATAACATATAAAAGTGCTTTGCAAACCTTCAAGTATCATATAAACAGTAGTTATTAGTATTATATTTAGAGAAGGGAACATACAGAACTATTACACTTCATTTTACATATGAGGTTAAATGACCTACCTAAGGTCATTTAAATATGTCATATGTCATATGTAACAAAGCTAGAATATCTTCTGACTTCCAATCCACCATTCTTATTGATTCTCATTGCCCATTTTAGTATAGACAAAAAACTCCCTAACAATTCTAGTTCTCTACCTATGGACTATAATTCCTTTTTTTTTTTTTTATTAACAAAATTAAATGTTATTTTATTTGCAGTTCTAATTTTTTCCCCTTCCCCTCTCCCACCTGCTGAAAAAGTAAGAAATATCAACCTATTACAAATATGAGGTCACACATAACAAATTTGTGTGTTAGCCATGTTCCAAAAATAAAAGGCAAGCATAGAAAATGTGCTTCAGTTGGCATTCTGAGACCATTAGCTCTCTATCTGGTGGTAAATTGCATGTTTCATCATGAGTCCTTAGGAGTTGTGGTTAGTCATCTTATTGATCAGCGTTATTAAGTTTTTCAAAGTTGATCATCTTTAGAATATTGCTGTTATTGTATAAATTGTTCTAGTTCTCCTCATTTCACTTTGCATCAGTTCATACCCATCTTTTCCAGGTTTTCCTGAAACTATTCCCTTCATTATGTTTTACAAGACCACAATATTCCATCACATTCATGCACTTTAACTTCTTCAGCCATTTCCCAATGGATGGGCATCCTTTCAGTTTCAAGCTCTTTGCTTCTATGAATATTATTTGAATATAGCTCTCAAAAAGAGCTGCTATGAATATTATTTTACACATTTAACCTTTTTCCTCTTTTAAAATTTTTGGGTATAGGCCTAAGGTCAAATGGCGTATATACTTTCATAGGTTTTGGACCATCCTTCCAAATTGCTTTCCAGGGTGATCAGACTATACAAATAGAAGTTATCAGTATTATATTTAGAGTAAGAAGGGAACATAACAGAAGTGGTACAAACTCTTCATTTTCTATATGAGGTTTGTCCACAACTCCACCAGCAATGCATTAGTATGCCTACTTTCCCATATCCCCACTGGCATTTGTCATTTTCCTTTTCTGTAATCTTAGGAAATTTGAATATGACATAGTACCTCAGAGTGGTTTTAATGTGGACCCTCTAATTATTAGTAATTTAGAGTGATTTTTAAATATACCTATTGATAACTTTAATTTCTTCCTCTGAAAATTGCCTCTTCATATCCTTTGACCATTTATCAATTAGAGAATGAATCTTATTCTTAAAAATTTGACTCAGTCCCTCATATATTTTAGATATTTTATACTTTTTCAGAGAAATTTGTTACAAATTTTTTCCCCTTGGTTTCCTGCTTTTCTTCTCATTTTACTGATTTTTGTTTACGCAAAAATCTTTTAAAATTTTATGTAGTTTAAGGGATCCATTTTACCTCCTTTGAAACTTTCTGTCTCTTGTTTGGTCATGAGCTCTTCCCTATCCATAGATCTAATTGAATTTCTCCCATATTCTAATCTGTGGAAGGGTCTGGTATTCATGGTAGTAAGCTCACCATTCTTGCAGCAAGAATCACTTGTCAAGAATGTAAAGGGGATTCCTTCATTGATGGAAAGTTCATCTACTACTACTACTGCTACTACTACTACTGCTACTACTACTAGTACTACTACTACTACTACCTACTACTACTGCTACTACTACTACTACTGCTACTACTACTACTACTACTTCTACTACTACTACTACTACTACTACTACTACTACTACTACTACTACTACTACTACTATAAGCTAGCTAGCTAGGTAGCATTCATCATACACTTTGGGATGTACCAAGTACTTTACACATATTATTTCATTTGTTTCTCACAAGAACCCTGTGAGATAGCTGGTGTTTATGATCCCTGCTTCACAGGTAAAGTGATTTGCCCAGAGTAACACAACTAGTGAGTGTCGGAGGAAGATTTGAACCCATGTCTTTTGGATTACAACTCCAATACAATCTACTCTACCATACTGCCTTATAGAACAAGATGGCCTCCATGATTCCAAGTGCGCATATGAGCAAGTCTGTTATATGCCCTTTACAACCATGCATAGAAACTGGTGGTGCCTATTTGGAACCCGTATTTCCTTAAACTTTGCACTGAAATATCCAAACAGCACCAAGATATGTGCATTGTATTGATACACCCTATGTGTACATACATATATATTTATATATGTATATATACATGTATGTACATGTGTGTAGCAACCCCCACAAAAATGGAATTTCATAAAAGAGATTTCTGAAGTGTGAGCTGAAACAGCAATTTGTTTATACAGCTGCTCAAAGACCACAGCCACCTATGAGAATACATTGTAGATGAAGTCCCCTTCTATTTAAGTATATAGTCAATTCTCCATTATTTGTACTAATGGAGGGAAACTGAGGTGTGAAGAATAAGAAATGGCAGTAGATATGGTTGTGCCTACTGCTGATAGAAAATCATTTCTAATTGGTTTTAGAACAAAAGAATGGGGCCACATGGTGAAGCCAGTACTAATCTCCTCAGTTCTTCTGTCCAGTCTTATTTCCTACTTAACTCTTCCTTGCATCTTGTCCATGATGGGAGAAAGAACACATTTTATGGATCAGATTGACACAGAAGACTGCATAGACAGAGTAGCCCTTCACTCAAACATTTCCTAAATGGGGTATAGCTAAGCTATAGGAGTCACAGGGTTTTTCACGTGAGTTACAGACTGAGTGGACAATAGAAGTATATAAGGACAGTGGGAGATATCGACTTAACAAGAACTGGAGTTAATTGGTGCTAAGCAATAGTAGCAGGCAGCTAGGTGGTGCAGTGAATCAAGCCCTGGGCCTAGAGTCAGGAAGATCTGAGTTCAAAGTCAGACTCAGACACTAGCTGTGTTACCCTGAGCAAGTCACTTAACCCTGTTTGCCTCAGTTCCTCATCTGTAAAATGGGGACACATTTTACTGGATAAGGAAACAGCAAACCACTCCAGTATCTTTGTCAAGAAGCCCCCATGGACATTGTTCATGGGATCACATGGAGTCAGGCACAACAGAACAACCACAAGCATTAGTAGTGACTGATGGAGGAAATGACCATCAATAGACGGGATGCCAAGATGTCACGTAGAGCCGTCTACTAGGGTGGGGCTTCGATTTAGGGTGCTGAAATTAAGAGGGTGAAGACAATATTTATAATTCATTTAGAAGGCAAGAATAACTTAGCTTGACACCTAATGAGCACAAATGATTATTTAAAGCTACCAGATGGCCCTATTATTCCCATTGATGGAAGTGATCATTGAGTGTTACCAAAGATATTATGTATATGCATCTTGTTCTTACTTATTGTTGTTTCCTATCAGAAGACAGAATTAAGCCTGTGCCATCAAAGCTACTCTCACTGATGCCATCTATGGTGAGTTCCTCCTCACCTAATCCTTCTTAAACCCCTCCTCTACAGGTACCCTAGGATTAATGTCTTTTCCCTCACAGTGCCCTGTGTTCCAAGACTCTTGGTCTGTCCCTAAGGTATTTTCCTTTACCTTTCATTCAACTGATTTTCAGTCAGTTAATAAACACTTATTAAGCACCTACTACATGCTAGGCTATATTTTATATTATTCCAAAGTGAACTCAGATTTCAAATTCTTAGCTTTTAGTAGAAGTAAGGACACCTTTGGAAAAGTCCGCTACCCTATTTGCAGCAAAAAGTTATTTTGTTAATAATTCATGATTTGCTGAATTAATTTCTTTATTAACAACAGATGGGGAACTAAAAATAAATACCACATAGAGGGCAAGAAAGATGTAAATGGCAGTTGTGAGTAGGCAGCAGTATATGCCTTCAAGGAAGAACGGGAACAAGAGAGGTAAACAAGGAAATGCACACTGGGATGAGAAGGTGTCTAGTGATGAGACTGAGGTGGACAGTCAGATTGCTCCATCACTTTCCTTACACCATCAGGTGAAAATGGAAAGGGCTTCACTTTGGGAGGACTCATGGGGGAGTGTGGCCAAGAGTCATGAAGGAAGGGCAGGCAATATTGGAGAGAACACCAAATCAATAAGGTCACAGATCCATTTGATTATTAAATACTAAGTTCTCGAACCCAGTATAGAAATGGCTATGATCATAAGACCTATGATCTTCATTTTTTTGGGAACTAACATTATTGAACATATATGAAAAAAAAAAAAACCCTGCTCACCACCTGCACTGTTGAGATAAGTTTCAGATCTTCTTGATTTATTTACGTTAATACATTTCAGAATCCGAATTTGTTCAAGAGAATCTCCAGAGGTTTAGCTGGCTATGAAGGGTATAACACATGCTGATGTCTATCTGTAGCATTGTTTTTTTTTTTCAAAAGCACCATATTAAGCCCGGACCATCATAGCTGACTAACATTACTGGGAAGCCTAAATATGTTAGGAAAGTTTCGCTACAGTCTTGAACATTCAAGTCATGACTTGAAGAACCATGATTTTGTCATCGTGCGAGGGAGGTTTCCACTAGTGCAGAACATAACTATCGCCAGGTGTTCATTAGTAAAGAATCTTTTATGGTGATGATTCTGGTGCTGATAATGATGCTGATATTTTAATAACCAGGATTTATGTGCTTTTTAAGGTTTGAAAGTACTTTATACGTATTAATTTATTTGATCTTCACAACCAACCTGTGAAGCAGGTACTTTTGTTATTCCAATTTTACTGAAAAGGAAACCGAGGCACAGTAAGGTTAAGTGCCTAGGATCACATAGCTAGTGGGTATGTAAGACAAGATTTGAATTCAAATCTTCCTGACACTAAGTTGAATGCTTTATCTAGTATGCTTTCTGGCTGCCTCAATGTATGAAATATTATGGTGAAAAAAAATCATCACTTGATGGCCAACTTTCTCTCAATGGGTTTTTCTGAACACACAGCCCCATTACACAACACCTTTTGAGCTTGGCAGGGCATGTTAACACTCCTGCCTAGCCTTTGGGAAATCCCAATCTCACTGTTTTGTCAAAATGAGAAAAGGGAGAAAATAGAGTCACATTTCAGAGACTGATAGTAATGTGTTCTATCTGAAGGCAATTGGAGTACGTGGGTGGAAAATAGGGATGAGAGAAGGCCTTGCATGCACCCTTTGGTGGGCTTCAAGGATCAGAAAGTAAATACAGAGCCTTTCCTTCCCTTGCCAATCCATTGCTTTTTGCATATGGCAGAAGTAAGCCAGCATGTAAAACAGGAAGCCCACACATGGCTTTTTGGGGGACCATAACTGTGATTTCTTTAGCAGAGAGAATTCCCAGGGAGAAAATGCCTTCTGCCAATGCAGATCAGCAATTGTTCTGCAGCTTGAGTTACCTAAGGCACTGAGAAGGTAAATCAGTGATTTGCCCAGCAGCCCAGAGCCAATGTTTGTCAGAGGCTAAGCTTGAATTTACATCTTCCTGAGTCCAAGACCTGCTTGGAATCCATTCCACCAAGCTGACTCTTTTGCAATGAATTTAAACACCTGCGCCTTCACTTCCCCCTCCTGGCTTCCTTCTGGCCTCTGCTTAAATCTCATCTTCTGCAAGATGCTTCTCCACTTAGAGGAAGAATTTAAGGAAGGTGTATTAAGTACCTGTTGACTGACCAATGAAGAATACTGAAGGGGATCCATCTCCCTTGGAAAGAAGCCCATTGTCTGCCATGGAATAGGCCTCAGCTTGGGGAGGCAGCCCAGCCCAGTTGGGAGACCAGGCACCATCACAGAGCTAAGCCTCCAGGTGAAACTGTCATTTGTTGCCACAGTATCACAAATGAGACTTCGGGATTACTGGGAATCACCTGGGTGTCATGAGGTGGCTGCCTTCTCTCCTCCCAGCACCAGACAGCAGAGTTCAGTACAGAGAACACTGGACTTGGAGCCATAAGACGTAGTTTCAATCTTGGCTCTCCCCCAATTTCCTACACGTATGTTCTCGAAAAAGCCAGTTAACCTCTCAGCCTCAATTTCTCTATCTTTAAAATGAGATGTTTGCCTGGGCTATGGCTTCTTAACCTTGTGTCAGTGGCCTTGTCTGTAACATATTTTGATAGCTATATTTTAATGTAATTTTCATCCTTTCTGAGTCTATATATTTTATTTTGTGTATTTAAAACGTTATTCTGAGAAGGATTCAATAGACTCCACCCTCCAAACTACCAAAATGGTTCATGACACACACGTGAAGGTTAAAAATTTAATCAAACCAGATAATCCTTAAAGTGTCTTCTTGCTCTAGGATGTTAGAAATCAATGTATCTTTTAATCTGGGAAAA
>JAQQSV010012576.1:0-12732 GCA_028646515.1 Pseudochirops corinnae
GCCTCCATGTTTTCATGCACAATATCCTCCTATGTTTGGAATGCACCCTCTCATCACTTCTACTTCTTATAACTCCCAACTTATTCCCAGGCTCAAATCAAGTCTTAACTGATTTTTGTAGCGTTGTGTTCTATCTCTCCTCAAACTATCTCTGATTTATTGACTGATTTACAGGTCTTATCCCAACTCCCCAGCCCCTGTAGAATGTAAATTTCCTGAAGGTAGGGATTGTTTTTCATTTTTGCCTTTGCATCCCTGGTAATAGACAGTGTATTACACAGTGGCTTGAATTTATTAAATGCTTATAACATTGAATTGTACTGAATACCCAGTTTACTCTAGCAGTTAAAGTCTTGCTCTTGGAATTGAAAAGACCTGCATTCAAATCTTCTCTCAGATACCTTTCTTCATCTGTAAAATTAAGAGATTGAAATTTATGACTTCTGGGATGAGAGGGGGGTTGATGGAGGGGATGGCAGGTTGGGGGAGAGGGTAGTTAGAAGCACACACTTTTGAAAAGGGACAGGGTCAAAGTAGAAAATAGAACAAGTGGGGGGCGGGATAGGATAGAGGGAAATATAGTCAGTCTTTCACAATATATCCACTGTGGAAATGTTTTGCATAGCTACAAACTTACAACCTATATTGAATTGCTTATCTTCCCAGTAAGGGTGGGTGACCAAGAGGGAAGGGAAAGAATCTGGAATTTAAAGTTTTAAAATCAAATGTTTAAAAAAATATACATATATATATATATTTTTTACATGTAACTGGGAAATAAGATATACAGGCACTGGGGTAAGGAGATCCATCTTGCCCTACCAGAAAGTCGGAAGAGGGATGGGGGAGGATATAGGAGAGAGCAGATTTGGGGAGGGGGTATATGGTGGGATCGCCATTTTGGGGTGGTGGGTAGGGGAAAGATGGGGTGGTGGGTAGGGAGAAAATTTGTAACTCAAAATCTTGTGGAAATGAATGATGTAAATTAAAAATAAACATAAAATTTAATTAAAAAAAGAAATTTATGACTTCTAAATACCCTTTCTACTACATTCCCAAGTAATTTATGTTTGCGGATTCATCAGACATGGGATATGAAAATTCACTGTTGCTTGTTCTCCTTTGTCTGACCTGTTCAATTGATCTGCCTCTCTATTTTTTTATCTAATGCCAAATATTTTTGACTGCTGCTATATAATAACATGAATTCTAAACAAAAATAAATAAATTATAAGTACCCTTTCAACTCTAAATTTTTAATCCCAGTAGTTTTCACTGTCAAGACACTGGTTCTAGTTTAGCCTGGGAAATCAGAGTCATTTGAGAGGTTCCCTAAGATGTTTTGTTTTGGTAGAAGCCCAAATGAAGTTTTTCATAGATCTCTGCAGTAGGTGGACTTTTTTTCACAGCTGCCTAAATAACATGCCATCGGTCTCTAAATGAATTCCTTGTTTATAGCTTTAAAGGAGTCCTCCATGTATCTTTTTCTTGGAGATTCAAGGAGGGATATGCAAAAGTCAGCAAGATCCACACATTGGCAGTGATGATTTAGAATCTCTTGTCATGATCAGATTTGAAGGCATTGTTAAGAATCTGACACAACCTTAATTCTAAAGTACTGACAGCGGCAGCCTGCCTGGCGGTGCAGAAATGAAACAGTGGATGCAGCCAGACTCTGTGATGTCACACATGTGCCCTGAGTAGCTTCAGTTCAAGCCTGTTTGAACTGCTCAAATGTGTTCAAAGTTCTTAATGGAACCACCTTTTATTGTGAGGATTGGGACTTTTTTCCTACTCCATTGTCAAGTCAGAGTAGAAAAGCATATAAATCAGTGAATATTTACATATGTTTTTAAATGCTGTTCACAATTTTGTTTGTCAAAATATCATGTCAGTAAAGTTTCAGTGATTTAGATGTCAATAATTGCAAATCTGTGCTAATTCATGCAAGATCTTGAGTGAAGCAAATCATCACAAATTCATGGAGAATATGTTATGTCCCCTGCTTGGTCAACTCTACAATTTATGATCATCTATATGTCCTAGAGATTAGTCTGAGGCTCATAAAGGTCAAGTGACTTACACATGATAACACCTATTAAGTATTAAAAGCAAGATTTGAACCAATTGAACACAAATCCTAGAAATCTATTCAGTAAACCTTGCTATTTCCATAAGCCAGTTAATAGCATAAAAATTCAATGTTGCAAACGTCCTTAAGTAACACTCTTTTCAAGGGATTGGAAAAGTCAGAGAATGCTAGAAGTAGAAAGTCCTTCAAAAATCATTTTGCCCTACTTCCACATTTTACATATGAGAAAAATGGGGCAATGAAAATAATGAGCAACTTGTCCAAGATCACCCAGCTGGAAAGCCCCAGACCTGAGTCTGAAATCTAAGTCTCATGACTTTGAATTCAGTGTTCATTCTACTATACCATATTGTTTCTCTAATCCATTAGACAAGAAACAATAAATAGAAATACTTCAAAGTCAATTATTCTTACCTATTTATTAAGTTAGGCCTAGTAAGACCTCTAAATTAAATAACTCAGAAACAACAGTAAAATCATTTCTTTTAAAATCCAGTGCAACAAGCAGTTATTAAAAACACAAATCACATTAAACATTGTGTGGACTCCAAGACAGGAGCAATACACAGTCCCCAAAAATCATCCGAAAAGGTTATCATGGAGCAGAGGAGATTTAAGGTAGGTCTTAAAAGGTAAGTAGGACTTGAATGAACAGAGATGTAGGGAAATTGTGATAGATATGGAAACAGTAGGAGGAAAGGAGCAGGCAGAGGAAGAACATCAGGGAGGGCAAGAGGTCAGGGAGATGGAAAGAAAAGAGATTTTTCCTGCCTAAAGCAAAAGAGTGTTGAGAAAATATCAGGAGATGACATTGAATAGGATGGGGATAAATGTCATAGAGACAGCTAGGTGGTACGATGGATAGAATGTGGGACCTAGAGTCAGGAAGGCTCATCTTCACAAGTTCAAATTTGGACTCAGACATACTAACTGTGTGACCTTAACCCTGTTTGCCTCCATTTTCTCCAGTAAAATGAACTGGAGAAGGAAATGGCAAATCACTCTAGTACCTTTGCCAAGAAAACACCAAATGGGGTCATGGAGAGTTGGACATGATTGATGTAACTCAAGAACAAAAAGGGGAGGTAAGGCAAAAACCAGCTCCCCATTGCTAGCTCAGATAAGGCCACATTCCTTTACCTGATATTCAAAGCCTTCCATAATCTGCCCCAAGTCCCTTTTCTGACCTGATTGATCTCTCCTCCCCTTCACAAATCTTTTATCACAGACAAATTGTATTACTCCTTAGTCTCTGAAACATACTTTATCTTTCTGACCCTTTCTTTATGTTCTCCCTTTGATTGGAATACCCAATCTTTCCAGTCAAATTTCTATATAAGTTTTAAAGACCCATTTTAAGGTTTCTTTTGTGAAGCCTTCCCTGATTTTACCAACTAGAGGTAATATTTTCCTCCCCAGGGTCTCTACAATACTATGTTCTTCCCTCTCTTATGACATTTGAATTCCATTTTGCATTATATTCATTTATCTTAATAATATATCTCCTGCACTAGACTATAATCTTTGTGAGGACAGCATGTATGTTTTATTTACTTTATTATGCCCCACAACATACAATGACTTGCTTATAATGTATATTCAAAAAAACACTTAACAAATAAAGTTAAGCTTTATCTTGAGGATAATGGGGAGCCTTAGAATGATTTTGAGCACAGGGGTGATATAATGAAAACAGTGTTTTACAAAGATTAAACTGGCATCATTGGCAGGATGAAATGGAAAAGAGTGCAGTGAAGAGAGTCCTAGGAAGCAATAACGTTCTATCAGTTTTGAGATAATAAGAACCTGAGAATGGCTTGATGGGATAGAACATAGATAGGAGAAAGATTTCAAAGTTCAAAATCTCAAGTACTTAATGACTTAGGAAGTAAAGAAGAAATCAAAGATGACTCAGGGGGTTGGGGACTAGAACTAATGCTGACAGACATAGATTAATTAGAAAGGACAGCTGATATAGACAGAGGCCATTTATTTGGAAATGTTGAGTTCGAAAAAAATAAAAATATTGTGAGCATAATTGTCCAGTGGTCATTTGGAGATATGAAATTATAATTTGGGTAATGCCATAACTAGGAATTTGAGAGTTGTCTGCATAGAGAACAACACTGAAGAAATCAAAAGGCTGCTACAAAAAAAAGGGAAGGAGGAGAGGGCTGGGGGCTTAGAGCTGAGCCTGACCAAAACACATTTATGAGTGGGGAAAAAAAAGTAGTTGAATAAAGGAAAATGGTAGGTGATTTTTGCAAATTCTGACTCTGTTCCACCACTATCCCCTGTTGCAATGAGTGAAATTCATATGACAACTACTCATTAGTCTTCATTAATACCTACCAGGTTGTGGTGTTATTATTTGGCTGAGGTATGTAAAATTGAGGGACATTACCCAAAGGAAAGCTCTTTCTGAACTAGTGCATTTTATGTGTTTATTTCAGTTTTGGGCACCAAAACCATTTCTTCTTAGGCTGCCAACCCCTAAATTATATGGTTCAGTGTGAAGCCATTAGGTGGGAGGATTTCAGGGTTAAGCAGCATGAAACTTGACCCATAATACCTTTTTTTTAATAGACCACATAAGCCAGTACTGCTTTTTATGTGGATTAATACCAACGATTCAATTACTCTTATTTAGTCAAATTGGTATATCCCAGCACAGTATGCAAAACATTAAAGTATTTATTAAAATTTATCAAGTATTTACTATGTTTAAGGCACTGTCCTGCAGGGGATGTGAAGAAATATGAGATGCAGTTTCTATACTACTACAGAAGTTTAGAGTCAAATAGGAAAGATAAGAAATGTATACAGTTACCTACTATATAAGGCAGTATGCGATAAGCACTTTCAGTGATATGGATAAGTTACATTGGGATTGTGAAGAGGGAGAAGTCACTTATATCTGATGGAATTAAGAAAGGCTTCACAGATAAGGTAGCATTTGAGTTGGACTATAAATAGGAAGGAGTTCTATAGAAGTAGATGGGGGGAGTGGTTAATCACCACCGAGGGGAATAAAATAAATAAAATTCCAAGGTGGGAGAGAAAAACTAGGTTCAGATTAGCCGAAACTAATGGTTCACATAGAAAATGAGTATGAAATAAGGTTGGGGACAAATTATTTAAGATCTTTAATGTCAGGTTCTAGACATTGAATTTTATTTTGCATTCAGTGGAGATCTTTGAGCAAGGGGATATTCTAATCAGAGAAGTGCCCATGGAAGATACTAATCCTTTGACATATGAGCATTTTATTTGATGAAAAGAGCAGAAAAAGGGTGTCTGTGTGAGAAAAGCATCTTGAGATAGTTCTGAGGATCTGAAATAAAAATGTCTCTCCTCTCCCCTTGGGGGAGATTTTAGCTGGGCTTTGTAAGTTAGGTAAGATTTGTATAGAGAAGTAGAGATAGTGTTCCAGATTGGAAAATGGCATGAACAAAAGTACAAAGACAGAAATAAGAAAAGATCTATTTGAAAGCAGATCAAAGGCACAGGAATTGACTGAATTTGGGGATGGCTGCAGTACATTGTTATCTATCTATAAACTGATTTAGATATAACTGTTTTCAGGGTTTGGAAAGATATAGCTAAGAAACTATCAAAGAGCTGTTTGGGGACTATGGGAAAACTGTATATTGTTTATGTTGTACCTGATAGAACTGTAGATTTTGAGTTTATCAACCTGAGTTAGAGATGGGCCATTGCTCATGAGAAGGTTCTGCTTTTAGGCATTAGATACCAGAGAGAAGTCGATGCCATGTTTGTAAGGATGAGAAGCCAAAGAAAAGAGCGACAACAAGACATAGCAACTGCCTGAAGGGAGAATCTGACTCTGGAGATTTCCACTGCTGCTCAAAAGAAGCAGGATGGAGGAGAATTGAAAGATAAAAAGAGATGTTTTGGGCTGACTCAAGCTTTGCCCCTGCTGGGAGTTCACCAGTGGAAGCTACATCTGCCTTCTGTATGGAGGTAGCTGGGCTTGTTGCTCCCTAGTACCACCTAGTGCTTAAACGGTGACCGGGGACTGACAATACCTGCAGATGCTCAGGGAGTTGATTGTACCAAATCCTAATCCTGCTGCTACCTGAAGGAATGGTTTACTTTAGTGCCCTTTCATGCCATCTATAGAATGAGACTGAAGAAACCTGGCATGAGCTCAGTGGTGTTGCCCTCTATTGCCCTCTCTGTCTGTGAGAGAGAAACTTGTGAGTGACTTCAGAATAGCTCTCTGGCTTAAGGGAACTTCTTATCTCTGAAAGAACTTAACACTGGTTCAGCACCCAGCTAAGGGAGCCGACTTAGAAACCACAAGCCTCAACCTCAGGATGGCCATTTCAGCAAATGTGTGAAACGGTATCACTTTAGTAAGAGACCTAAACACCACTTCAGCAGCATAAGAGTAGTAGATAAGCAGCTTTGTCCAATAAGAGAATAAAGATGCCCAGAAGATGAACAGGTGACACTTTTTTAAAAGAGATCATCAACATCCCATCTTGAAGTCTGGAATCATGAGTTACCTGGTACATAGATTTCCTCACTCAATAGAAAAACTCTTAGGGAAATATAGGAAAGGCCTAGCCTCACTGTTAGCTTTCTGTAACTGGGTGCCCATGCCCCTTCATTCTCACCCCTGCAGACACCATAATCATTGGTAGGAAAGTATGACCTGAGTAGAAGAGGGGATTGTAACAGTTAGTCTTGCTTTTACCTTCTAAAGAGCACATGTTGTAACTATTCCTCCTTTTGCCTTATTAGTTAGTACAGTGGTTCTCAACCTGTGGGTCGCGACTCCTTTGGGGTCAAATGACCCTTTCACAGGGATCACAGGGGTCACCTAAGACCATCGGAAACCACATATTTCTGATGGTCTTAGGTACCTCCTCTGTCTCCAGGCGGGTCTGCCCACATGGAGACACGTCCCTATATGACTATTAAAAGGTCCTGGCATTAGGAAGGTTGAGAACCACTGAGTTAGTAAATGATTGATGTTTAAGAGTCAATGGTGTCACTGTGACTAATTTTGTATAAATAGAAATTGCACCAGTAGGGGCTCAAGAGCAACAATGGTGAGTAGTAATAATGTATCCCAAACATTGGGGTTGTCTCTAGTATGCTAAGAATGAATTGTAGGAGCGTGTAGCCACATAGGGCACCCAGCTCTGGTAACTGCCCAGGCTATTCTTTATCATGCCTAGTTTCCACATAAAAGATGTTTAATTTGATAAGCTACCCAGAATGAATTGGAGACTTGAAGTAAGGTGCCACCCAGAGATAGAAAGTGCCTCATGTTGCATCAGTGAGAACAGAAATAATGAAACAGATGAAAGGGCCATGACGGGAGGATTGACAGCACTTAGTAACATTGGATATTGAATGGAAGAAGAGAGAAGAATTAAAGATGCCTCTCAGGTTTTGAGGCTGAGCTACATCCTGGTATAATAGAAAGGCCATTTGATTGAGGATGGAGGAGGAACAAAAGACCTAAATTTAAATCATGGTCTTGTCACTCGGTTTTCAAAGCTTGCTTTGCCACTTGGGTAAACTTGGGCAAATCACTCCTTCTCTTGGGACCTGTTTCCTTTGCTCTAAAATGCAGGGGTTGGGATAGCTCATCTCTAAGCTCCCTCTTGCCTGTAAAATCTTTATGACTGGGGGAAAATCAGAGGCACAAAAATAGTTAACTAATCAAGCTCAACCCTCAATACTGAATTTCCCAAAGGGAAATTGAGGTTAAAGAGGAAAGCAAGCTACAGAGGGAAAATTGGAAGGGAGAGCTCAAGAATCCTTGCAGCTGGATGGCATTCTGTAAATCATCCTGTGAAGCAGAGCACTTGATAAAGGCAGGTAATGACTTTGCACTCAAATTGTCATCAGGCTTAAATTATAGGAATATGTTCATCAGTTTCCAGGAAAGCAAGGGAGCTGGAGTGGGAAGAGTTAGATAAAGTCTCATCTCTCCTCCTTTTCTCCTTTTGTGTGTGTAGTTGGGGAAGGGGATGTAGTAGGGGGAAAGGTAGCAGGAAGAAAAGGACAGAGAGAAATTAAATCCATTTTTGTGAAACATTGACCTGGGTCCACTTTCTTTCTTTTTTGATTGGGGGAGGGGAAAATATGTTATTTCATGCTCCCAATGTGAAAACTCTCCTTGTTCCTCCTCAACATCTTGTCTATAGCTTGGTCTTTGACAGTTGTCTGGATCACTTGGGTGAAGTGACTTGCCCGTGTCCACAGAGTTAGCATGTACCAGAGTCACAACTTGGAACTAGGTGTTCTTGACCCCAAGATAATTCCTCCATCCGCTAAGCCATGCCACTTCTGAAGTGTGTGTGTGTGTGTCTGTGTGTGCTTGTCTGTGTGTGTGTGTGTGTGTGTGTGTGTGTGAGTGAGAGAGAGAGAGAGAGAGAGAGAGAGAGAGAGAGAGAGAGAGACTATCACCCACACGGTACCGGTTTGTGTAAATCATGGATCCATCTCTATATTATGTTATCTGAATGTTTGTCTCACCAATGAGAACCATGCTACCTCTTCAGAATACTTTATGTTTTTGATCCTGGAAGGTTATAGATCCCTCTCTAGGGCCAAAGGCTTTGTCAGTGAGGTAGACCTTTCACTTTCTGTAAGGGATGATGGAAGCTCAAGTCCAAGTGATGCTGAATGACTATGACGAGATTCAACACAATTTCCTAGGAGTTGTTTATTTAAGATAACATGATCTAGTGACCTGGGATTCTACAGGCTGGGCTTGAATTCTAGTCTGTTTTCCTACTTCATTTCATCTCTGTGCCCCAGTGTCCATTACTAGTAAATACAGATAATCCCTACCACCAATATCCTCTTTGTTGTCAGGCCAATCACTGGACTTCTATATCCTCTATTGTAATACAAACCCATTAGATTAAATGACTTCTAAGTCTCTTTTGCTTCTACCCAGTAGAATTATTTTGAGGCTAGATGAGGTAATGTATGTGGAAGTTTTGAGAAAGCATAACACCTTATACAAATATAAAAGCTTGTTAGTTCAGTGTTCTTTATAGACTTGAATTTTAATTAAACTTTTAGTTGCTTGTGTTTGTGTGAGGTTTTTTTTCTTCTTATTGGTTTTATTTTGTGTTTAACCAGTTAGCAAGAGCCAATATTACAGAGACTTCTAAATAGCTTTCTGCTCTCCAAGGCCAGAATGTTCCCAGCCCAAAGGTTTTGTCATCATGAATGGGGCAATCTGACAAGTCATATTTTCTTTATAATAAAGACAAAGTTTCAAATGAGATTTAGACCTTCATTAGCTTTTTTTTCTGCCCTCATTTCTTCTTACGTCTTTGCCCCCATCTCAACCATGGACTTTAATTAAGCTATGGCAAGTCTCCTATGCTTGTCAGACTTTTGAGAAAGAACCAGGGCCCCTTTTCCACAGGCACATTTGTTCAAAGTCTGACTCCAGCACTGTCGCCTGACCCAAGATGATGACTACCACACTATCTAATTCCCCATCTTCCGTTGTACCTTCCACCTAACTGACTCCAATGGAGATGGAGAATCCATTTGTTACTACCAAGACTAATTCCTAACGATATTTCATTGCTGTAATTATAGTAAATTACTGTGTGATTTTTATCATTTTGATTCTTTATTTTAAAGTAGCATTCATAGTCACAAGATAAAACCATCATATCTGTATTTATGGATGAAATTAATGAGTCACTTTATTATACGCAATGATAAAGTAAGAGGTGAAAAGGAAGCATAATCATGTTAGAGAGAAGACAAAGACAAATAAATTAGGCACCATCTCAAAATGCTCCCAGAACTTGCCTTTTGAATGCAATGCATTGAGCTCCCTCTGGGTTCGCAGAAGGGGAGTTCATCAAACTGTATTAGGACAAACAGCAGACACTCACAATAAACACAATTATGCTTTTGTGACAAGGTTAGTTAAACAGGTCACCATCTCATTCTGGATTTCAAAGGCCATTTTCTCATGTACAGATACTCCAGCAAGCTCTATCACCAAGCCTTTTATACTTTTAAATAATGGGAATTTGTTGATGAGGAAAATTGCAGAAATCGTGATGTAAGAGTCTGCAGGCTGAATAAATAGATACAGGGCTGAGAAATACCTAGACAAAAATCATAATATGGAGATGGAAGGGGCAGAAATGTGTTTTAAGCTGAGGGACAACAGGCATGGAAGTTGATAGAAGAGGAAGTGAACAGTTGATTGTAGAAGATGTAAGAGAAAGAGAGTTATCTTCAGCTTCCAAGGAAGAAATAGGGCTGGCAGGAACAAGGAGAAATGTGAAAGTACATGGGTAACAGAAACTAAGTGATACATTGGAGGGCATCCTTGGTCCAATGATAACCTCTGGTAATCAAGCAATAAGCACAGCATTCATGTTAATTAGGAGTTGGGCATGAATCTGAATTGTTGCTCACAAAAAGATTCCCCAAATAGATGCCAAATCCATTGTACAAAAATGGTGATTTCCTTGTTTTACAAGCAAATCAATCTCAGTAGGCCCTAATAGTCACTCTTAACAAGGTTCCTACATCCCACATCTGTTAAGAGCCAGTATTCTTTTTGCCTAGGCATCCTTGTTGGCAGTGGCCAATAGAACACCTGGGAGCAAAATTCCTGCCTCCTCCAAATAAGCAATACAATTTTAGTTAGGAGAAAGAAAGCAAGGCATTTAATGGGAACCCTCAAGCACATGGACTACCGGGGGAAATTACTGGCTTAGTACAAACATACTTATCAAAATGACTCCTATACAATGAGACTGGAAATCTTAACAATGATCCTAAAAATATAAGGAACACAATTATTTCTGAAATGCCATGGATGCTCTCCTGGGCCCAGCTAGGGCTATCTAAACAGAAGGTATGTCAGGGGTATTCAAACTCCTAGCAGAGAGAGAAAAAGAGAGAAAAGGAGATTATAAGATTGATGGTTGCTCCTCTTCATGCTGAGGAGTCTTCTATCCACTGTTGCTCACAAAGAAGGTGAGAGGCCACAGTGTTTCTTATTGAGAAGAGAGACAAGACAGAAAGGGGCAAAAAGTTCTTATCTTTTGGCCATGTAGGCAAGAAAAGGGGTTACAGTGCCCATTGTTAGATTCTTCAGTTCAGTGGGAAGGAGAAAAAAGTCAAGCGGAGATCCTTCAAAGATCTGTGTGTGAAAGCCCAAACTACCACTACTGTTCAAGTTTTGGCATTCAAAGTCTGCCAGAACCTGGCCCCTTCCTACCTTTCTGTTCTTCTTAACACTTTATTCCCCTTTATGTACTTTGATCCAGTGGCACTGGCCTCCTTGCTGTTCCATAAACAAGATACTTCCTCTCTTATCTCTGGGCATTTTCTCTGGCTGTCATCCATGCCCGGAACACTCTCCTTCCTCCATTCTGATGACTGAGTTTTCCGGCTTCATTTAAGTCCCAACTAAAATCTCATCTTCTACAGGAAGCCTTTCCCAAATCCTCTTAATCCTCTTAATTCTAGTTCTTCATTATTTTAATTATGTTATATTAATTATGTTAATATAATATAATTAATTATATATAGCTTGTTGGTACATATTCATTTGTCTCTTGTCTCCCATGTTAGATTGTAAGGTCCTTGAAGCCAATGACTCTCTTTTTTCTCCTTCTCAGCACTTAGTATCATGCCTTGCACATATTGAATGCTTAAAACATGTTTATTGAATGCCTAAATGACTGACTTTGGCAAGTCCTCTTGGTCATCTTCCTTGTTACCAAGATCTAAGCTGGCTCAGTTCTGTTCTTTTTGAGTGATGGAGGCAGAATTGTGTATCTCCTAAATTTCATTCAAGCACTGTTGTGACTAAAGGTCAATGTTGCTCATTTATCTAAGGATAGAGTTGGTTTTGAGTTAAGTGGGTCTTGCCCTGTTCATATTCATGAAGCTATTTTTTCAATCTACTGAAATAATTCATTGAGAAACAGTTTTGAATCAAAGAGGCCTTTCTCTCTTCATAACTGAAAGTTGCTCTTTTAATCTGGTTGAACTGAATCAATGGGTACCATCATTCCTCTGTGTCTATTCTTTTGACGGAAACTAGGAAAGTAAAGAGAAGCTATTACATCTCCCTCCCTCTCTATGAATTCCAAATAGCTAAAATATAGGTGGATGTCATTCAATAATTTCAAATATTGCTGAGAATAACTAAGCATGAAATAAAATTCATAACATTCTCTTCTCTAAGTTAATTTTAATTAAATTTCATTTTTTCAAATTTTCTTTTTCAAAAATTTATTTATTTACTTTTAGTTTACAACATTCAGCTCCACAATCCCTTGAGTTTCAGATTTTCTCCCCCTCCTTCTCCTTCCCCCACCCCACGATGGCATGTACTCCAATATAGGTTCTACAAATACCTTCACGTTAAATATTAATCGGGTTGTAAAGAAGGATTATAACCAATGGAGTGAACAATGAGAAAGAGAAAAGAAAATGAAACAAAAAGAGAGAGAGCAAGTAGTTAGTTTCGTTCTGCATTCAGACTCTGTAGTTCTTTTCTCTGAATGTGGGTATCTCTTTCCATCATGAATCTTTTGGGATTGTCTTATAACCGTGCATTGCTGAGAGAACCCCAGTCTATCAAAGTTAGTCAT
>JAQQSV010012577.1:0-12732 GCA_028646515.1 Pseudochirops corinnae
GTGAATGCTGTACCTTGATTTTCTGTGAATGTTTTGCTTTGATTTGTTATTGAATTGATAGAGTGTTCACTATACTATGTAATCAGAACCTTGAAAGCTATTCACAGCAGCCGTCTTCTGGAAAGCTGCTCGTGTATGGCTTTACACTACTGTAGTAATTCAGATCTGGCTTAGCCTGGTATGGTAACTCAGATTTGAGATTGGAATGAATTGAGATACACAAAGACCATCTCCTCTTCTCTGTTAACAAAAGGAGCTTTGCTTAGCCAAACCAGGAGAAGAACAATTAAAGCATGAAAAAGATATTCATAGAGGATATAACCTTGATTCAGACAAAGACAGCTGTCCTGTGCTCAGGTTGGTCATGGTGCTTATCTGTTGTCTAAAGTCTGAACTCCTAGCTGTTTTTTTGTACTCAGGCAACCAGGAAGCTATGCCACTGACCCAAACTTTAGTCCTCTGAGCCAATTAAAACTTGAGGAAAGATTCAGCACCTTATAAGAATAACCTTTATGGGCAGGGCCTTTGGATTTTTCTCCCACTATAACTGCTATGCAACTTTTGGCTTACTTGAAAAACCACTGGCCTTGGACGCAAAAGACATAAGTTTAGGGCCTGCCATTGATGTTATCATTTTAAAGTGCTACATGATTATGGTAGTTTTGAGAAGCCACATGATGACATCATGTTAAAATTATTTTTATAAGATTCATGCCCATGCTTTCTTCTATTCATCCGTTTCCTGAAAGTTGTAAAATTTGAACCTTTCTATATATTTATATATAAGTATTTAATTAGAATATGCTAGGAACTTACTATCACACGATTTAAGTACAAGTTTGTATAGATAATGGACAAAATTATTTCTATCAAATATATCTACATTTAGTAAACATATGCATGATGGCTGCTTTTACTTATGAAGGTTGGATTAGTTAACCTAAGTTTCTGCCCTAAGGAGATGGTTTTTCTTGAGCACCATATGTGTAACTTGAAGCAGTTATACAATTATCTCCTTACAGACAGATAAGATACTGTTAGCCTTTAATTTGAGTATTTGTCTCAGATTAAAGTTTGTGCTAAATAAAGTAAGCAAAGTGAAATACAAACAAATACATTCCCTAGACTTAGAGAGAGAAGGTTATAAAGGCTGATGAGAAAGGACAAAGTTTATACCATAGACTAAAATTCTACTGAGGTAGTTAGCCTAGGAGGATTGGGAAATAGCCAAGAATGAAATTCTGAAGACACAAAGGGGAACAGTTTGAATGAAGAGGGAAAAAAATGTGCAATGCTGGAAGTTCCTGATTTTAGTACTCAGGGAATTCAGAAAGTTAGATAGAAAAACAAAAAGTATGTTAAGTCAACTAAAAGTTAATTCAGTAAGCATTTATCAAATGAAGGTTACATGCCAGACACAAGTCAAATCAGCAAGCATTTATTAAATGGATGTTAGATGCCAGACTCTGTGCTGGGGATACAGAGAGGCAAAAAAAAAAGTCCCTGCTTTCCAGGAGCTAACAGTCTCATGGGGGAGGGGACATGCAAACAAACAGTTATGTATGTGTGAAACATATGCTGGGTTAAGTGGAAGTGAGTTCAGAGGAAAAGCACTGGAATTGAGGGTGGCTGAGAAACAGCTTTTCCATAAGATGAGACTTAAATGAAGTCAGATCAGTGATGAGGTGGTAAAAGAGAGGAAGGCTTGGGAAAAGGCACAGGAAAAGACACGGAATCGAGAAATGCTGGGCTGCATGCAAGGAACGACAAGATGATGGTGATTCTACATCATAGAGTATACAGAGGGAATGATTCCAAGCAAGGACAGGTCACAGATTATGAATACAAAAACATATCATGTTAGAGAAAAGCCAGAGATAACAGAGGCCTGGAGTATGGACAAATTATTTCAATTTGATTCAATTCAATACAGCACACATGCATTGAGCACTTAACATGTTCTAAGCATTGTGCTGGGTACTGGCATGGAAAAGGAAAAATTGAAAATAGTCCCTGCTTTCAAGATACCCACATTCAACCAAGCAGAGGAGGTGGGGGGAGGGAAGGAAGTAGGTAACATGCATACAAAGAGAAGTAAATGCAAGATACAAACACGAAGTAAACACAAAGTTATTGGCAAGTGTTGTTCAGCTCTCCATGAATCCATTTTGGTTTGGGTTATATTTCTTTTGGCAAAGATCTTGGAGTGGTTTGCTATTTCCTTGTCCAGTTCATTTTACAGATGAGAAACTAAGGCAAACAGGGTTAAGTGACTTGTCCAGGGTCACACAGCTGGTAAGTGTGTGAGGCCAGATTTGAACTCATGAAGCTGAGTCTTCTTGACTCCAGGTCTGGCATTCTATCCACTGTGCCACTTAGCCACCCTATTGGCAGGGGAGGAGTACTAATAACTTGAGTGGGGGAGAGGAAAAGTCTTGTGTGGGAGAGACCACTTGAACTAAATTCAGAATGCTGAGGGATGTGAAGAAGTAGATCATTCCAGGAATGAGGAATATATTATATGTAGTAAAAAGATTGTATGGTATATACAGAGATATCAAATAGGTTGGTAGGAACATGGAGTGCATGATGGGAAATAATAATCAACTGGGAAAGATATAAGGATGCTAAATTATGGCTTTAAATATACCAAAATGAAGAAGTTATATTTTAATATAGAAACAGAGGAAGTTATTGAAGCTTCTTGAGCAGAGAGGTCACATGGTCAAGTCTCTGTTTTAGGATCATCAATTTTGCAACTATGTGAAGGATGGATTGCAAAAGGAAAAGACTGGAGGCAAAGAGATCAAGTAGGAGGGCACTGCAGTACTCAAGGCAAAGAGTGATGAAGGTATGAACTAGGGTGGTGAGTAGATGGGAAGGGAGCAGGCATATGTGAGAACTGTAATGGAGGCTGAATGTACAGGTTTTGGCAACTAATTGGATGTGGGAGGTAAGGAAGAGGGAAGAATAAAGGATGATTTTGAGATTATAAACCTGGTTGACTGGAAAAGTGTTGCCCTCACTAGATACAGGGAAGTCAGAAGTCGGAGTCTGTTTCAGAGGAAAAGCTACTCTTTGGGACATGTTGAAATTGGGATGAGAAGCAGCATGGTATTGGGTGGAGAAGTGACATACATATAGCTGTATGACCCTGGGCAGGTCACTTAAACTATCAGTGCTCTAGATCAGTGGTGTCAAACTCAAAGAGTGACATGAAACCACTAACCTGTACATAAGGATCCCTGCTGCTACATATTGACTTAGAAAACTATACATTAACATTATCTATGTTCTATTGTATTTTTATTTATTTTGGTAAATATTTTCTAATTACATTTTAGTCTAATTCCTGCTAAATGGTGAGTATTGTGGGCTACATCCTCCCACAGGCGTACTCAACATCTCTGATCTAGGCTACTGTTATAACATAATAAAGCGAAGTGAATGCGCCAAGCTGCACTGGCAGAAGGAGTTTCCTCACCATGGAGACCTCTCTACCAGTCACATCATAGGCCCAGTCCTATCCCTATCTTTGTCCTACATCTGGGATCCCATGAAATCAATCAAGTAACAATTCTGTCAGGTCTAGAAATATAGACTTAGAAATGGTGTTTTTACTTTCATCCAAAAGAAGATCCATGGATTCCTGAAATTTTGACTCTGATCAAATAGAAACTCTTCTGTTTAATTTTTTAAGTCCTTTACAACCTTCATCCAATATACCTGTCTAGACCTGCTATACATCATTCCCCTTTGCACAATCTGTTGTCCAGTCATACTGGCCTTCCTACTGTTCCTCACACACAATATTCCATATCCCTCCCAACCTTGTGCCTTGGTCCCCTCTTCTTAGAATACCCTCCTCTTCACTTTCACCACTTAGCCTCCTAGCTTCCTTCAAAGCTCAAGTCAGGTGTCCTCTAGCTTATGATATTCTCTTTCCCTCCAGTTACCTTGAATTCATTTTGCATATATTTATATAAGTATAGCTGTTTTCCCCAATGGAATGTAAGGTCCATAAGCATAGGCATTGCTTGCTTTTCGTCTTTGTACCCCTCAGGCCTAGCCCAGTGCCACAGTGTGGGATCTTAATAAATGCTAGTGAATTGATCAATTAGGGATGCCTCTGGAAACCAGAGAAGAATGTGAAAACTGTAAAAGAGAGGGTTTAGACATGGAAATGCAGCATGAGAGAAGACAGAGACTTGAGAAAAATCCATGATGATGAGGAGTCAGTAAAGAGTCTAGTATTGCACTTGGATTACTCCTAAGAAAGAAAAGTCAGAAAAATGGGAGAATCAGGAGAGTGTAACTTTATCAAATCCAAAGAAAATCTCAGTAAGAAGGAGACTGGCAAATGCAAAATGTTGCATAAAATGATAAAGAGGAAGAAATTTTGAGAAAGGAATTTGCCAATAAGGACACCATGGTGACCTTTCAGAGTGTTCTTATGTAAGACAGGTACTAAAGGTATTACTATTTCCATTTTGCAAATGAGGAAACAGGCTCAAAGAGAATAAATGATTTACCCATGCTCACACATCTTGTAGGCATCACAAATAGGTTTAAATGTGAAGTCTTTCTAACTCTGAGTTCAGTACATTACCTATTTCACCATGTTACCTCCATAGGCATTGAAAAGGATGGATGTTACTGAAATTTTCATCATCATATTAAATTCACCCACTCAATCCCCTCACACAAATTGTTTAAATGAAAGAGAAGCCTATTCCTTGGCAGGTGATTTGTATTTTGCCAGTGTGTGAGCTGAATGATCCACAGCTTGGACATATAGTGATGGGTGAGCCAGAATGATTGATGTAGTGGGTGCTTTCCTTTATCTCTGGGGTATTAAACAGAAACTTTTTGGTGGTGTTTCAAGTAAGAAGTTAGGAATCCAGTTTTCAATGTAGTCCCAGAGGATAGTGAATAAATCTTTTGGTGGAGATAAGACTATCACCAAAGTTGTTGTTAGGCTACTAGAGAACAGGTTTAAGTTCTGAAATGTCTCCCCCAGAAGGAATTTTTCAATTCTATTTTTAGTGATACCAATGGATTTTTCAATTCTATTTTTAGTGATACCAATGAATTTTTCAATTCTATTTTTAGTGATACCAAGGGATTTTTCAATTCTATTTTTAGAGATACCAAGTTGTGGGGAGTAGGGACAACTACAATAAGAAGCAACCTGCTGGTTCAAAGAATATAATTCAATGACCATATACTATACTGGTTCTGTCTACACAAAGCACATCCAAATAAATTGAGCCTTTTCAGTACCCTCCCCTTCTGCTACCCAGCACCTCTGCCAGATAATGCTCAGTGAAAATAGAGGTAAATCTGTGAGTTCATCCTAGTCCTCTCCTGGAAAGAAAACCACATCTGTATTCTTATGAATGTTTTTTGGAAACCAGATACATGGCAAGGGAAGGGTTGGATGATTGTGATGTCTTTAATCACAGATATCAGTTTCAAGTTTTTCCCATGTGTTTCCTAGGGAAAAAAAAAAAAGGATCCTGC
This sequence comes from Pseudochirops corinnae, assembly GCA_028646515.1. Taxonomy (NCBI): domain Eukaryota; kingdom Metazoa; phylum Chordata; class Mammalia; order Diprotodontia; family Pseudocheiridae; genus Pseudochirops; species Pseudochirops corinnae. Next base: position 5,524 of record JAQQSV010012577.1, read on the forward strand.
TATTAGAATTTTTTATGCCAAAATATCTCCCATAAAAATTTGCTAGTTCCCTGAAATATTGAGACCAAGTCATCAACAACATTACAAATCTTTGAACACACAGTGCCTTGTAACCTAATAAATATTCATTATTTAAATGATAAATTAATGAATAAATGAATTAAATAGGCATTTTCATTAAAGGTTTACTAGCTTCTCTTTGAATCTATTATCTACAGTAAAGATGTTCTTCCTCCATGGAAATCTTCAAGCAAAAGTTGGATGACCACTTGTGAGGTATTTTGTAGAATCAGGGGATTCTTGTCCAGGTATGGCTTAGAACAGATGGTTGCTGAGGTCCCTACTAACTCTGAGGTAATCTGACTATGATATTTTGACCTCAAGAGCATTGCTTCATCCACATCAACCTGTTGTCTCTCTCAGTGTGTAAGCTGTTATCATGGGACAGAGTGAAACTAGCTGACCAATGCTGGAAGTATTAATATTGGATAAGCATATCATATACATTTGGGAGGATAGGGTATGATATAGGATTATAGATTTGTATCTATTAGACCAGTGGTTCTTAGCCTTTCTAATGCCGCAACCCTTTTATACAATTCCTCATGTTGTAATGACCCCCAACCATAAAATTATTTTCGTTGCTACTTCGTAACTGTAATTTTGCTACTGTTATGAATCGTAATGTAAATAACTGATATGCAGGATGTATTTTCATTGTTACAAATTGAACATAACCCACAGGTTGAGAACTGCTGTTAGAGCCTCCTTTGGAGGTAATTTAGTCCACCTCCCTCATTTTATGAATGAGATTAGCCACAAAAGTTATAAGTGGAAGAAACAGGATTTGAATCCAGGTTCTGATTCCAAATTCAGTGCTCTGCCCATTAACTCATCATGTTGTGTCTCTAGGCAATGAGAATAGCATAAAAGGAGGAAGCCAACTACTTAGGGAAGGGGGTATCCAAAGAAATAAATATCATGGTGTATTTACTGGAGATTTGGGGAAAGGGGAGAATCCCATATTTGGCAAGGGGGCAAAGACAAATTTGGTCTACTTTTCTGTTTTACCCAAGGATGGTCTTGAATTCTGGACTATTTTAATATTGGGTTAATAATTCTTGGAAATTTCTATTTCATAATTACTAATTCATAAGCATTTATTGCATACCTAATGTTCCTTCCATTTGCTTTGGGACCAAGAGACAAAGAATTTTAAAAAGGAAACACAAAACCTTCAGGAAAGATATCTGTGTGGAATTTATGACCCAGGTGCAACAAGAAAACACAAGAATCCTTCCAAGGTTAAGTTGGTCTTAGGAGCTTTCTAGTTTTACTACCAGATGAAAGTGCTTTATATACATTTAGATAATCTCATCCATCCAAATAGGAGTAGGAGTATTCAATGAGCCTGAGTTTTTGAGTTTTTTTTCTTTTTTGTGTAAGAAAATATAGGCCCAGCAACATAGATATACTACACAGATATCTTTTCAATTTGCAAAAGATTCCTGTCCCCTCCTCCTCACTCTGTCATTGGTTTAGCGATAAAAGTTGCTTTATCATGCATTACTTTGGAGACTTTAGAAAGCTAGTTCTCCCTTGTTGGTTGGTTGGTTGTTGTCCTTCATTCTTGAAGAGGACCAAAATGACATCACTATGCTGGAGTCAAGTTTCAATATGACCAACTGTGGCTGATCAGACCAATATAAGCTCAGACTGCTCTACCACAGGTCAGGCACAAATAGTCCATGTGAACATTTGGGGTAGATTCTCTAAATTTGTGCATTCTGCATTTCCTTTGAGCGATTTCAATTCTGCTTTGCTCATAGAGCATAGCACCTTCTCTGTCATGGGCATGACATGTAAAATAATCTTTTTGGCAAGCATACATTTTGCTTTAGAGCAACATGGACAGCCCATTGGAGTTGCACTCTCTGAAGCAGAGTTTGAATGCTTGGCAGTTTAGTTCAGTTAAGGACCTCACTGTCTGGCATCTTTTCCTGCCAGGCAATTTTCAGAATCTTCCTAAGACAATTTAAATAGAATCAATTCAGTTTTCTGGCATGTTGCTGGTAGACGGTCCAGATTTCCCAGGCATAAACCATTGAGATCTGTACAACAACTCTGTAGAGTTTGGTAGTCTAATACCTCTTCTCTCCCACACTTTCCGTTGGAGTCTCCCCAACACTGAGCTAGCTCTGGCAATGTGTGTGTGTCAATCTCATTATCAATGTGTACATCCCAGGAAAGTATACTACCAGGGTAAGTGAACTTATCCACAGCATTCAGAACTTCTCCATTTGCTGTATGATGGTTCCACATATGGATGGTGTGGTGGTGGCTGGTGGAGCACCTATGTTTTCTTGGTGTTAATTGTTAGGCCACAATTAGCACAAGCAGAAGAGAACTGATTCATACTTTGTTGTCTCTCAGTTTCAGAGGCTGCATTGAGAGAACAATCATATACAAACAGAAAATCATGCACCAATCCTCTTTCCACTTTGGTCTTGGCTTTAGCCTTTTCAATTTGAAGAATTTACCATGACAGTGGTAGCTGACCTTGATGTCATGTTCATCCTCATTGAAAGCATTTGACAATATGGCTGAAAATATCATGCTCAAAGCATGGGAGCAAGCATACAGCCTTGTTGGAGAATGCTTTGAAAGCATAATGTGTTTGTTTGAGGGGGGAAAAAGAGTTTAAAAAGGCATGAAAATCAGGATACATTATTTTTTTTAATACAGCCATATAAGTGATTAGATGCTTTACTATTAATATTTCAAACATAATCTTTCTTCCTGAGTCCTGACAAAAGCATTCCTGAAGTTTCTGGCCTCCTTATTTAATGGTACATCAAATTTGTAAGGTGTTTGTCAGGAATTTTATTAGCTTTGTCTCCTGAGAGTCTTGAGGGCTAAATTGGCAAAGATTTGTTGAAGTCCATATGTCTAGTTAGTGGTAAATCTACTCTGGTGTATTACTTTAAAGGTCATTTCAACTCAACAAATTCTTACTGAATTCCTGCTATATTCATCAGGAAATTGATCATCTGGGAGATTATATCAGATCTGGTACCCAGAGCTCATCAGGATACTTCATAGCCTTACGGGATGATGGTAGAGTCAAATACAAGGAATATAGCTGGTGGGAAATGGTTGGACTGTGAATCCTTGGAGCCCTCTTTACGTGGAGGCTCTCTCAGGGGATTTTTTCTATTTTTCGCTCTACTCTCCAGCCTTCCAGTCAGTGGGACGTGATACCTTGGGGAGCCTTTGAGCATTTTATATTACAAGCTCCTTGAAAGCAGGGATGGTTTTTAGCTTCTTTCGGTTTCTCCAGTGCTTAGAACAGTGGTTGGCACAATGTGTGTGTGTGTGTGTGTGTGTATGTGTGTGTGTGTATGTGTGTGTGTGTGTGTGTGTGTGTATGTGTGTGTGTATGTGTATGTGTGTGTATGTGTGTGTATGTATATGTGTGTGTGTCTGTGTGTGTCTGTGTGTGTGTGTGTGCGTGCATGTGTGTGCGTATGTGTGTGTATGTGTGTGTGTGTGTGTGTGTGTGTGTCTGTGTGGTCATTTTCAGTTGTGTCTGCCTCTTGGTGATTCCATTTGGGGTTTTCTTGGCAAAGATACCAGACTGGTTTGCCTTTTCCTTCTCCAGTTCATTTTACAGATGAGGAAACTGAAGCAAAACAGCATTAAGTGACTTGCCCAGGGTCACACAGCTCGAACGTGTCTGAGGCCAGATTTGAGCTCCCAAGACAAGTCCTTCTGGCTCCTGGCTGGGCGCTCTACCCGCTGCGCCACCTCGCTGCCCTTTGCAGGCCCTTGCTTGAGCAAGGTCGATATTTCCAGACATAGGGTTCCTCATCCCATACCATGTGAGTGGCATATCCTCCTTTGATGGATTGCCTGCTTCTTTAACAATGGAGTGACAGGAAAGACTTTTAAAGGACTTGGATCTTCCATCAAATTTGGAAGACTTTCTGGCTAAGGATTCGGAAATGCTTTTTACAGAAGATGAGATTTTAATTTGGATTTAAAGAAAGTGAGGGAAACCAGTAGGCAGAGATGAAGAGAGAGAGATCATTCGTGGCTGGGGGACAGCCAGAAAGAGTGCCAGGAGAGGAGAGATGGAGTGATTTGTTTGTGAAATGGCAAGGAGGTCAGTATCACTGAATCAAAGAGTACAAACTGAGGAGTAAATACCCATGAAAAAGACTAGAAAGGTAGCACTTCAGTATTTGCAAACGACTTTACACTTATCTGATAAACCAAATTACAACCCTGTAAAGTCAGTCCTACAGCTACTATTATCCCCATTTTACAGATGAGGGAAAAAGCTAATAGGGATTAAGTGACTTTTTCATGGTGTCACAGCTAGTGTTTATAGCACAATTTAAACCCAAGTCTTCCTGAGTCCAATTCCAGCTCTCTTGCCTTTAGGAAAGAATATAAAATCAATATGTAATAGTGACCTCATTCGTATACCATCCCGCCCCAAAATAAAGAAAAACCACCCATAAGGAGGAGGAGGGTCTTGGCTGAAAGAGCTATTTCATCGGCCTTCCCACTTTCTGTTACAACTTCCCATGTATTCCTCATAAGGTCCCTTCTACCACAATCACCACCACTTGATGGAGACATACCATTGCCTGAGCTCAGGAATGACTCTATTCTGAGAATGACTAAATGATTTATGAGTCCATGCTGAGAACCTATATGTTGTGGTCTAAGTATAAGAATGCCTGTCAAGAATGGGGAACCTGTTTTTGAGGCCACATGTGGTCTTCTAACTCCTTAAATGCGGCCTTTTGACTGAATCCAAATTTTACAGAACTAAATTTGGATTCAGTCAAAAGGCCATACTTAAGGATTTAAAAGGCCACACATGGCCTTAAGGCTGTAGGTTCCCCACTCCTGGCCCAAGCTTCACTACTGATTCTCTGTTAACAGCTCCTCCCCTTCAATTTGTCCCACCCCCACACCAGCTGTCTGGCCCCCTGGTGATTATGAAAATGAGACTGAACTCCTTCCTCAGTGATAAGCATACTCCCACTTCAGCAGGCCCTCCCCATCTCAGTGAATCTGAATGTTTAACTATCATTGTACAAACCTTGTTCTCCACATCCCACTGCCCTCTCCCTTTCTCTTATCCAGCTGAACCTGATCTTGTACAGCCAATGTCCCATTCAAGCTTACTATTCCCTTCTTCTGTACTCTTCAGAATATCTGCTTCATAGCATAAAAGCAAACTCTCTTTCATCTTAAATCTTTTTTAATACATTTGTCTTCTTGTACTGAGACCTGACTTCCTCCCAATGACCCAGCATACCTGGTACTGGCTGTACTTTCCCTCACACCCCCTCAACCTTTACTTTCTGGTCATAATAGTAGAATAGTAGTAGTAGAATATTGCTTTCTTCTCATTGCCACTTCCAGACTCTTCTTCTATCACCATCATTAAGTAACTTCTGCTTTGAGATTCATTCTATGTATTTATATCATCTAATTAAGAGTCAGGCAGCTGTTATCTGTCTACCTCAAAGATCAACCTTTTTCCTTCCTCAATGAATTCAGCATCTTTCTCAACAGTCATTCTCTCCTGCTCAGTTCTTGCCCTCATACTAGGGGACTTCAATATACATATTGATACTCCTTCAGATCCTCTAATTCAACACTTCTTCGACTTACTCATTTCCTATGAGCTGCTCTTTCACCTCTACTATCCACAAAGATAGTCATACTCTTGATCTTACAATCATGCATGCACTTTGATGTACGTGAAGTCTGAAATTCCTTTATCTGATGATATTTTGTTATTCCATCTTTCCCTGGGCCTTACTACTCCAAACTCTGTTCTTTAACATCATTACTTCCAAACTCTGAACCCCTTCAGTTATTTAATAGGCTCTCACCAATTTCAGAAGGTGATCTGCAATTCAAACCTCCACTTCCTTTCCTTTCATTCTCTTCCTAAGTCTCTGTAATCTGTCTTCCAAGCAGCTAGATGGTACATTGATATAGTTCAAGGCCTGGAGTCAGGAAGACTCATTTCCTTGAGGTCAAATCCAGCCTCAGACACTAGCTGTGTGACCCTGGACAAATCTCTTAACCCTGTTTGCCTCAGTTTCCTCATCTGTAAAAATGAACTGGAGAAGGAAATGGCAAACCAGTCCAGTATCTTTGCCAAGAAAATCCCAAATAGGGTCACAAAGAGTTGGACATGGCTGAAAATGACTGAACAACAACAAATCCCTCTTTCCCTATGACTTGCTACTCCCAACTCTATTCTTTACCCTCATAATTACCTCCAAACTCTGTACCCCTTTAGTTCTTTCCTAGGCCATCACCAATTTGAGAAGGTTATCTACAATTCATACCTCCACTTTCTTTTTTCTCATTTTCTTCTTAACTCTCTACAATATGTCTTTCAAACTCATCATATAGCAAACTCCTCTTTCCAAAGTTATCTATGATCTCTTAATTGACAAATCTAAGGGCCTTTTTCCAATCTCCATCTTTCTTGACCTCTCTGCAGCTTTTGATACTGTCTGTCATCGTCTTCTCCTTGATATTCTCTTCTATCCAGGTTTTTGTGACACTGCTCTCTCCTGTGTCTATTCATATTTGTGTAACTACTCCTCAGTCTCCTTTAATGAATCTTCATCCAACTCATACCTACTAACTGAGATTGTCTCCCAAAGTTCTGTCCTGGCTCCTTTTCTATGATATTTTGCTTGGTTATCTCACCAGCTTCCATGGATTCAGTCATCATCTCTGCAGATTGTTCTCAGATCTACTTATGCATACCTAATCTCTCTCCTGACTGCCTGTCTTATATTTCTGTCTACTGGGCGTCTCAAACTGTTTGTCTTATAGACATCTTAGACTCAATGTGTCCAAGACTGAACTGATTATCTTTTCCCTAAAACTCTCACCTTTTTCTAACTTCCATTTTACTGTAGAAGACATCATCATTTTCTGGATCCCCTAGTCTCACAACCTAGGAGGTCATCCTTCATTCTCATTCCCCATATCCAATCTGTTGCCAAGCCTATTGATAATACTTTTATAAAAGCTCTCTTATATGCCCCCTCCTCTTCTTGGACATTGACTTCATCCTAGAATAGATTCTTATAACCTCATGTTTGGACTATTGGCTCAACCTTGATTGGTCTCCTTGTCTCAAATCTAGAGATCATATTC
>JAQQSV010012581.1:0-12731 GCA_028646515.1 Pseudochirops corinnae
CTCATTTGGTTTTCAAAATCCTTCTTAAGCTGATCTCTAGCTTTTTGTCAATCTTCATGTTTCTTGGAAGCTTTTGGTGTGGGAGTTCTGACTGTGTTGTCTTCCTCCTGTTTCCTGCTTTGATCCTTCTTGTCCCCAAAGAAGGAATCTAGAGTTCAGTTGCTGTTCTTACTTTGCTTCCTTTGCCTACTCATGTTGGCCAGTCAATTACTTGATTTTTTAGCTCTGTGGAACTCTGCTTCCAGAGGGGAAAGCTCTTTCCCAAATTTCTGGGGCTTTCCCAGCTGCCAGAAGTATTAGGAGGCTGCCATTTTTTTGCAGACTCCACCAGCTTTGGCTCACTGAAAATGCACCCCAGGACCACCACCCAAGACCACAGTCTGGATCCAGGCCACTCAATGCAAGAGCACTTAGCCTCTGAATGATACTTGGCCCCCCTGCAGTCTGCAGGCTGGGAGCTCTGAAGCAGCTACGTGGAGGCAGCTGCAGGGCTGCACTTCTGCCACTTCCTTGCCCTGGAGACAATTTGGCCAGACCTGCTTTTCTTCCCCAAGTTTAGCTGTGTTCCACTCACCTGTCACTTAGTCCTTGTTTCTTATGTCTTCATAATTCTGGAAACTGCCACAGCTGCTGCTGATCCACTCTCTTGAAGCTCCGGCTGCAGCTCGGCTCATCAGGCTGCCCCTGGGGCCACACTGTGGTTTCGAGCTGGCTTGGTTTTGGCTCCCAGCACTGAGATGGTCCTTTCTACCTGAGCTGCCTTCAGCGGGAGGTATATTTGTGTGAGTTTTAGAGCTCTAAAATTTGTTTAGAGTCGTATTTTGTTGGTATTTAAGGTGGCTATTTGGGAGCTGCGGTACCTTGCTGCTCCTATGCTACCATCTTGGCTCTGCCCCTGACACCAGTTATTTCTTAAACTTCCATTAACCTATCTAACGAAATGTATTGTTAATGTATTTTTGTTGTGTAAGGGATGTGAAAGATCTTGGGGCTGAATGTAATGGTAATGGGAATTGGAAGATATTCTCTGCTTTCAAGATCATCCCTGCCTTCTAATAGGCCAAATGTAATTACATAGAGCCTGTGGTGGCAGGCGTTTGCTGAAGGGTGGAGCAGAACCCAGGGGAAGCTAAGAGTCAAAGCAGCTAAGTGGAGGGAGGAGATAAGACCCAGGCAAGTAGACAGCTAGGCTTGTGAGTGTTTGTTCATGGGAAACAAGGATGGTGTGACTTCCTGCTGTGTTATGGTATATTAACTTCTTTGTTGCTATGATGGTTTTAATTTTCTGTTGTTGGGATTTGACTTTCTGGTTTCGGGATTTGGTTTTCTAGTGTCTCAATAAATGTTTTGCTTCTGTCTTCTATATGTAGATTCTGTTATATTTTGCAATTCAGAACTCTGCCAGTATATTCATAGTCACTGTCAGTGCTGTGAATTTTGCATTATTACTATACAGAGTCATCACAGTCTTGTGGCAGGATAGAGTCAAGATGACTGGTGATGGCTCAACATGCAGTGAATGACCTTGGCATCTTCAATGTCTAACCAAGATCTGAGCACTACACAGCACCTACTTCAGCTGACTTCATGGCCATTGGAACAAATTGTTCTCATCCACCCATTCCACCCGTGGAAGTCTTCACTTGCTTGGAGTAGACACCCCCCTAACTCATGGATAGTTTTGAGACCTCTCAGTGAACCCAAACCTGCTTTAGCCCATCTTCTAAAATGGATTACCAGGTTTTGGAGTGTCTCTCTCTCCCTCCCTCCTTTCCTCCCTCCCTCCCTCTCTCTCTCTCTCTCTCTCTTTCTCTCTCTCTCTCTCCCTCTCCCTCTCTCTCTCTCTCTCTCCCTCTCTCTCGTGTGTGTGTGTGTGTGTGTGTGTGTATATGTGTACACACAGAGAGATGAAATCATAGGATTGGTAAAGCTCATGACTCATAGTAGGTGCTATATAAATGTTTAAGTATTATTATTATTTTGCTTTTGACTATTTCTTCTGTGAGAAATAATTCATTTGGACCCCTACTCTATTCTTTCAGTATTAATCAGGTTGCTATGATTCCATAGGGGTTGCAATGATAAGTTCTGGATATTAGACCCCAGAGCTATGAGCTGCAGATTTTAAGTGTTCTTGCTTGATCATAGGAAGCTTAATAGAGGCCCTCCACCCTTATTTTTCCTTGACATATGTGTCAGAGGTTATTCAATTACATGAAAAGTCCTCAAAGTTATTTTTGTGCCTCTGGACCATTTCGTCTTGTCCAACATGAGCAGGTGATCATCTTATAACCATCTTATGATCACATAGTCAGTGGAGATTTTGCATGCTGATACCTTCCCCTAGCTGTGAGGTGTTCTTTTGATATAGTGGAGATACATGTATGAATTTCAGATGAAGGTTTCTTTTGATACCATGGAAAGTCCCTGAAGCAGAGCTATACCAGAGTGTTTAAGGTTTTGGGGGGTACAGTTTGGATGGTCTCATTAGTAAGCATAAACCACACAAGCAATATAAACAACAGAAAGGAAAATAACATGACCAATAAGAAAATTACTACTATTATCCCAGTTTTCTTCCATCCTAGCTCTGGGGAGGTGAAAAAAGAATGAATGACATTGAAATGACATGACTGGACGAGTCTTAACAAAGTGACCACAGAGTCCGAATTAAAAAGTTTTAAGGAGCTTTAATTTACCAGCTGGGGCTACTCCATGTCAATTAAAGGGGGAGCAGCCTCGGGTTTGGGGGTGGAGAACCTTTTATACATTTCATTAGGTTTATATATCTAGCTAACACAATTGGTTACTAAGCAGGTTGTCATATAGATACAAACAAGCGGTTACTAAGGCAAGCAGAGGGGCACAGGGCATGACGGCTGAGCAAGGAAAAGATAGATTACCCTTGGCCGGCCTCCCAGGTAAAGATAAATCATTCTAGGGAGGCTTCCCAGGTTCATAGAGTTTCGCTAGGCTGATTACTAATTTCAGAAAATATTTCTTAACTATTTCTTGACCATAACAACATTTGGGGATTAATGGGTGAGCTGAATTTCTGAACTTAACTTACTACAAGCCAGTCAAGTGTCTGAACTAGGCTCAGAGACAAATCAATGTGGCAGTTTTACAACATATTGGGGGTGACAGAGAATAAAATCAGTTCTGGAATGGGATCAGAACACTTTGATTCTCTCAATTTCCCCATTTTTGTCAAGGTGACACTTGTACAATGACAATCATCAACTCACTCCCAATGTCCATTTAATTAGCAAATTTCATCTTGGAATCCGGATGTCCCACGTAGTTAGTTGTCTGGTCTCTAGAACATCTTTCCTTGGGGTCATCTGGAAATGTCTGTCCTCAGGGACAACTAGTCAGGAGAATTGCTTTTCTGGTTCTAAGGTACTTGTAGAGACTCATTAGATGTTCCTGCCAAAATCTTTTATGTTACAGGTCTCAATACGAGTTAGTATAGCCTCTCAAATTTTACTTCTCCTATAACTAGCTCATATTGTGAAGACTAGTTGGGAGTGGCTAGGTGGCACAGTGAATAGAGCACTGGCCCAGAAGTCAGGAGGACCTGAGTTCAAATCTGGTCTCAGACACTTAACACTTACTAGCCATGTAACCTTGGGCAAGTCACTTAACCCCAATTGCTCTTCCAAAAAGAAAAAAAAAAGATCAGTTCAAACCATAGAGTTCTGGTCTTAATGACAGAACTATAAGGGGGAACATCAAAGTTGGATCCCAAAGTTTATTTAAAGCTTCAGAAAATTTAGGATTGTTTTTTTTAACATGCCGCATTAGAAACATTTATATTTGACGTATAGGATTGTCTGATCTTGTTGCTGTCTCAAAAGTTTCTACTCTGATTCCAGTTCCGTTAGATGCTATTGAGTATTCTGTCCTATATGTGAAAATATAAGTAACAACACTCTTGCAGATAGAAGCTTTCCACAAATAAATGTACTTTTAATAGGCTGACTTTACTCCAATTATAATAATAGATTTTGGAAGATACTTAATTCCAAACTGCATATCGATAAGTTGTTTCTTTTTTGTTTGGTTGGGTTTTTGCTTTTTGGAGGGGGGAAGGCAGGGCAATTGGGGTTAAATGAATTGCCCAAGGTCAATAGGCTATTAAGCATTAAGTATCTGAGGCCAGATTTGAACTCAGGTCCTCCTGACTCCAGGGTGGGTGCTCTATTCACTGCACCACTTAGTCACCCAAATAAGCTATTTCTAAAAAAAGCATATTTGTGCTACAGGACATGGAGTACAATCAGGTGTTATTTCCATGTTAGTAATAAACTTGAAAGAAATTGACTTTTCCATTAATGTAATAAAATATTCCATGAGTTACATCCCTCTAAGAAAATCGATTGCACTGAAATTCTCTTTCCCAAGCGAAACTGAAGATGGTTCTGATTTAGCTTCAGTTATTAATAGAATAACAACTAGATCCCTCAATCAGTTGTACCAATACCTAATTATTCTCACATCATTTTGAAACATTTAAACACCTTATTTTATCTTTTCCTAATTATTCCCAAATCATTCTGAAAGAATGAGCCGCTTCAGAGATTCATTGTTAGTTAAGACTGTCTGTGCATCAGCAAGCTGATGACAAGCCTAAGTATTAATTTACCTAGTTCTTTGGGATATGGAATTAGTCCACCTTCAGGTTGAAAACAGCAAGATCTCACACACTTACACTGTGTTCCTGTCTTTCCTTGACTGCTTGCTCTGAGTATAGAAATCTGCAATAAAAGGGGGGAAAAAAGCAGAAATATAATTATACCAACAACAAAGTGGTCCATCAGGCTTAAGCCTAAGCAGGATGATGCATCTTTAACTCTGTTTGATTTTATGTAAAGGTCAAAGTTTGTCAAACAATCATGTAATAACAATTCCACCTCAGAACCCGACTCAGGAACAGCCAGGTAAAAAACATTCCTGTTCAAAGGAAAACAATGGGGAAACTGAGCCAAGAGGATCCCATCTTAGGCTGATGCCAAGGTTATCCACTTGGCTTTTCCCAGATAAAGACCTTTACTTGGAATCAGGACCACATTCCCTCTGAGTAACTTGTGTCATGTTTCTAGAATGGTGGGTTACTCATTCATCAGACATCTATACCTAAATTCAACAGTCAAAATAAAATTAATTACAGTCCCAAGAGCTTTTACCTCAAATGATAAGTTTTACTAATCACAGCTTAGAGACAGATACAATTATCTTTATTCTCTCACAAGAAGCAAGAAAAATATTTAGCAGGACTCACATTCATAAGAGATTTCACTTAACAGCTTTCACTTTTTAAAATTTTCTCTCAAATTTAAATTTGCCCTGTTGTGAAGACCAATGATTAGAACTTACTTCACCATTTTACATAAACTTTCACATTTCAATCAAGCTAAGTTCATCATTTAGTAATTCCATAACTGAAACAAGCTCTTTTCCCACAGCTGAAGACCTTGCTCACATGAATGGTTTCTAGGGATCTGGCAAGTTCACAAAATAAGGAGAATCAACAGGGAACTCAGAGAAAGGGCTGATCCTGATGCCCCTGCTTGTCCATCCCTTGCTTGGTTCTTCCCTCAGACTGAGGCAAACCACATACTCTTTGGGTGGCAAGTCTCCTATTTTCAGCCTTAATTTAATTTGAAGTTCTTTTAATAAATTTCCCTTGTATCCTCTTATGGCTACCAACTTGCCAGAATGTCTTTCAGCTTTCACATATAGCATCATGCATCTCGCACCAGTATCTACCAGAGTGGATACGGTTTCTTTATTTTTAGGACCCCAGTATATGGTAACTGGCACATGGGACTTCTGGACACCCCCTACAACTCTACATCAGAAGTGACCTTGGCCATCTAAATAAGGGAGGCAAGTTCGGGTATACATCCCATCTACCTGGAGAGCTGCTGTGGGCTGTGCTCTTTGACACCCCTCCCCGCCCAGGGTGGAATAGAGTAACCCTGCTGCACACCTTCATATGCCAAGGACTGCTCCAAAAGAACAGAACCAATCTGGGCAAGGCTTTCACCTCATCCCCTTCTTTCCACACACAGTAATCACTCGCCAATTTTAGGTTTTCACGTTAAAACAATAACCCTGAATAACTCAGTTAACAAATTTACAATATTCATAAGTGATAGCCAACTTGTTTTAGCTGCAACTTCCTCTTCAATGCAGGCAAAAGTAGAAATACCCCGTTTTCTAAATGGAAGTTACAAAACATTATAGGACAGGATTAGAAGGGCTGATAAAATAACATAACTGGTTTTAAACCATTTTCCCACTGTCTTTTACTTTCTTCCAGTTCATATTTTAATAACATCCAAATTAAGAAAAATTACTTTGGGCGGCTAGGTGGCTCAGTGAATAGAGCATTGACCCTGGAGTCAGGAGGACTTGAGTTCAAATCTGACCTCAGACACTTAACACTTACTAGCCATGTGACCTTGGCCAAGTCACTTAACCCCAACTGCCCTGCCTTCCCCCCTCCAAAAAGCAAAAACAAAGAAAAAGAAAAATTGCTTGACATAACTGATACAAAAGTTTATCAATTTGAAAGAATACTATGTTTTAATATTTTAATATTTGAAACTTAAACCCATTATTAGTCAGGTGATGTCAGTCCTATGGAAAGCATTTCCAAATTACCTTATATAGAAAATCGGTACTTCATCACCATTGTCACTATATATGGGTCACATCTAATTAAGGAACTAATAATAGTTAACATTTACAGTGTTTGCCCTATGCCAGTCACTGTACACTCATGTGAGGTAAATTGATGTAACTTGCTTCAGGTTAACAAATTTAAGATCTATATATTTTTCCCAAATTGTCTTAGTGCCAAATAGCATAATAAAATTCTGATATCATTTTAACAAATTTTATTTATTTTTAATTTACAACATTCAGTTCCACAAGCTTTTGAATTTTACGTTTCCTTCCCTCCTCATCCCCAAGAAAGCTTGCAACCTAATATATAGGCTCTATGTATACTTCACATTAGTCATGTTGTAAAGATTTATAACCAATGGAATGAACCACGAGAAAGAAAAAACAAAACAAAACAAAAAAGAGAGGGAGGAAATATTATGCTTCAATCTGCATTCCGACTCTGTAGTTTTTTTCTCTAGGTGTGGATATCTTTTTCCATCATGAGCCTTTTGGAGTTGTCTTAGAACCTTGCATTGCTGAGAAGAGCCAAGTCTATCAAAGTTAGTCATCACACAATGTGACCGTGATTGTGTACAATGTTCTCCTGTTTCTGTTCCCCTCACTCAGAATCAGATCATATAAATCTTTCCAGGTTTTTCTGAAGTCTGCCTGCTCATCATTTCTCATAACACAATCGTATTCCATTACATTTATGTACCACATTCTGTTCAGCTGTTCCCTAATTGATGGGCAAGCCCTCAATTTCCAACTCTTGGCCACCACAAAAAGAGTTGCTATAAATATTTTTCTACATGTGGATCCTTTTCCCATTTGTATGATCTCTTTGGAATAAAGCCCTAAAAATGATATTGCTGGGTCAAAAGGCATGCACATTTTTATAGCCCTTTGGGCATAGTTCCAAATTCCTCTCCAAAAAAGGTTGGATCAGTTCCCAACTCCACCAACAAAGAATTAGTGTTCTAATTTCCTCACATCTTCTCTAGCATTTATAATTTTCCTATTTTGCCATGTTAGCCAATCCAACAAGTGTGATGTGGTACCTCAGAGTTGTTTTGATTTGCGTTTCTCTAATCAATAGTGATTTAGAGTATTTTTTCATATGATTATAGGGATATTTAATTTCTTCCTCTGAAAACTACCTGTTCATATCCTTTGACCATTTATCAATTAGGGAATGACTTGTATTCTTATAAAAAATATTTTGGAGGGGTGAAGGTAAGGTAAATGGGGTTAAGTGACTTGCCCAGTCACACAGCTAGTTAAGTGTCAAGTGTCTGAAGCTAGATTTGAACTCAGTTCCTTCTGACTCCAGGTCGAACGCTCTATTCTCTACATGACCTAGCTACCCCTATTCATATTAATTCAACTCAGTTCTCTCTCTATTTTTTAAATGAGGGTTTATCAGAGACACTCGTTGTAAAAATTCTTTCCCAGTTTTCTGTTTCCCTCTTTATCTTGGTTGCATTGGTTTTATTTGTACAAAAAATTTTCAATTTAATATAATCAGAATTACCCATTTTGCATTTCATAATGTTTTCTATCTCATTTGGTTATAAATTCTTCTGTTCTCCATAAATCTGACAGCTAAACTATTCCTTGATCTCCTAATTTGCTTGTATTAAAGGACTGTATATCTAAATTGTGTATTCATTTTGACTTTATTTTGGTATACAGTAAAAGATAATAGTCTATGCCTACTTTCTGCCATACTATTTTTCAGTTTTCCCTGCAGTTTTTGTCAAACAAGGAGTTCTTATCTCAGAAGCTGGAGTCTGGAATTTTCAAAGGGTGATTTACTATAGTCATTGACTGCTGTGTCTTGTGTACCTAATATATTTCACTGATCCACCACTCTATTTCTTAGCCAGTACCAAGTAGTTTGGATGATTGCTGCTTTATAATACAATTTAAGATCTGGTACAGCTAGGCCACCTTCCCTAGCATTTCTTTTCACTAATTACCTTGATATTCTGGACCTTTTGTTTTTCCAGATGAATTTTGTTATTATTTTTTTTAAATGTTATAAAATAATTTTTTGATAGTTTGATTGGTATGGCCCTGAATAAGTAAAATTAATTTAGGTAGAATTGTCCGACATCTTAAATATCACATCAGGAGTGACATATTTCACTTAAAATGTGCCCAGAATCAATTTAATTGCCTGGATCTGTGTTCCAAATGGTACTACATAGAATCTGGAGCTTTGATTTTAATACTGACTGTAGTATTGCATTTTAGCAAATGCTACTTATTCCAATCATTTCATATTATGAAGTCCACTATTTCCAGTCAATTCACTGCCAAAGATTGTAACAGTAGCAATCTGATATTGACTCAATCTACCTCAATTACGGTGCTTAAGAGCATGTTTTAATTTAATTCAAATCTCAGTTCCACAATCTCAGAGCTTGTCAATTTGCCCAAAGCTCTCTGTGATTTCTTCTTAGGAACAGGACTCTCATAATTTGGTGAAGTTTCCAATTTTAACACACACCTCACTTTTCAAAGTTATTTTAAAATTGACCAATACTTAATTTTAGTTTGCAAGACTTCTTAAATTCTTGCTAGATATTCCTGTCAAACTTAATTACTTTTTGGTTGTTTTCCCAATTTACACAAACCTTTCCTTTGTGAGTCAGGAAAGGGTTAAGTGCCAGTTCCATTCCAAAGGGCAAACCTTGAAACTTTCACTTACACAGCCCTCAAACCTGCCTGTTCCTCTACAATCAGTAAAGTGACCTTCTCTTAGTTCTGAGGAGAAAAAGTTCCCTCCCTTCCCCTTTTCTTCTTGTCTGTCCTTTTGTACCCCAGCATGTGGTCACAGTTCAGGAATATAGAGGGAGAGGCAGGCAAAGTCAAGAGGGCAAAGTAAAAGCAGGAACTTGCTGGAGCCCCCACTCCAACCACCTCTAATACCTTTAAAAAAATTGACTCTAAACAAATTTTAGATTTAAAAACCCACAAAGTGACAGAAACAAATGTCCCACTGAAGGCAGCCTGGCAGGCTGAGAGGAAGGGTCTATTCACACCAGAACTGGAATCATGTGCAGTCCTGCATGAGCTACAGTGGCCCAGACCCAGGGCAGCCCCAACCAGCGGCCCACACCAGCCAGAGCAGACTTCAGGAGAGTGAATCACTGGCAGCTGTGGCACTTTCCAGACTTCTCAACTCATAAATGCCAAAGAGAAAGTAAAAGGTCAGTAGAAAACTTTGTTGAGACCTAGTGATGGAAGAGCACAGTCTGGCCCCTGCCCCCAGGGCAAGAGGTGGCAAAGGCCTGGAGGCTGCAACTGCTGCCACGTGGCTGCCTCTGAAGCTCCTGGCCTACAGATCATAGGGGGACCAAGAGACCATTCAGAGGGTAATTACTCTTATTTTGACCTGCTTGGATCTAGGTTGCAGCCTTGGGTGGTGGTCCTGGGGTGAAGAATGATAGTGTGCCAGAGCTTGTGGTGGCTGTAAAGAGGGTGTCCTCCTCATAGCTCTGACAATAGCTCTGACAAGTGGAAAAACCCCAGCAATTTGGAACACAGCTCTCTCCACTCTGGAAGCAGAGTTCCACCATGGCAAAGAGCTTAAAAGTCTTATAATTGGCTGGCAAGATGAGCAAATAGAAGAAGGACAATCAGACTATAGAATCGTTTTTGGGGGGACAAAGAGAATCAAAACATAGAACCAGAAGAAGACAACAAAGTCAAAATTCCTGCATCAAAAGCTTCCAAGAAAAATATGAAGTGGTTACAGGCCATGGAAAAGCTCAAGAAGGATTCTGAAAATCAAGTAAGAAAAGTAGAGGGGGAAAAAAATTTTTGGAAGGGAGAAAGCAGGGCAATTGGGGTTAAGTGACTTGCTCAAAGTCACACAGATAGTTTTGTGTTAAGGGTCTGAGGCCTCATTTGAACTCAGGTCCTCCTGAGTCCAGGGCCGGTGCTCTCTTCACTGTGCCACCTATCCACCCCAGTAGAGGAAAATTGGGAAGAGAAATGAGAATAATGCAAGAAAATCATGAAAAATGAGTCAATAGCCTGACTGAAGAAAATAACACCTTAAAAAATAGACTAACTAAAATGGTAAAAGAGGTCCATAAAGCCAATGAAGAGAAGAATGCCTTAAAAAGTCAAATTGCCCCAACGGAAAAGGAATTTCAAAAACTCACTGAAGAGAATAATTCTTTCAGAATTAGATTGGAGCAAATGGAAGCTGATGACTTTATGAGAAATCAAGACACTATAAAAGAGATCCAAATAAATAAAAAAAAATAGAAGGCAATGGAAATATCTTATTGGAAAAACCACTGACCTGGAAAAATAGATACAGGTGAGATAATTTAACAATTATTGGACTACCTGAAAGCCATGATCAGAAAAAGAGCCTAAAAATCGTCCTTCAAGAAATTCTCAGGGAAAATTGTCCTGATATTCTAGAACCAGAGGGCAAAATAGAACTTGAAAGAATTCACTGATCACCTCTTGAATAAGATCCCAAAAAGAAA
Source organism: Pseudochirops corinnae (assembly GCA_028646515.1). Lineage (NCBI taxonomy): Eukaryota > Metazoa > Chordata > Mammalia > Diprotodontia > Pseudocheiridae > Pseudochirops > Pseudochirops corinnae. Next base: position 11,193 of record JAQQSV010012581.1, read on the forward strand.
ACTCCCAGGAATATTATAGCCAAATATCAGAGTTCCCAGGTCAAGGAGAAAATATTACATGCAGTGAGGAAGAAACAATTTGAGTGTTGTGGAAACACAATCAGGGTCACACAAGATGTAGCAGCTTCTACACTAAGGGATCACAGGGCTTGGAATGTGATATTCCAGAGGTCAAAGGAGCTAGGACTAAAACCAAGAATCACCTGAGTGATTCAGGGGAAAATACGGTCATTCAATGAAATAGAGGACTATTGAGTATTCTTTTTTAAAAAAATAAAGTCGTTTGTTTTATTTGATAACATTGTATTTTTATGCCACAAGGACACAGGTTCCACCAATACACTTGATTTTTTCCTCTGCTCATCTGCTGAAGAACTTTGCCTTCACAGTGACTGGCTGCTTGGAGAATTTCCCTTTTCCTTTGTAGTAGCCTGACCACACAACATTAATGATAGGGGCAAGGCCCTCCTTGTTTTTGGCAGCATTAATCCTGGTCTGGTCACTGACCAGTGTCCACAGCTTATCAAGGTTGAAAGTTGGGCAGTAGCTTTGGTTCTTCTTCAAGTGGTAATGTCTCATACCCACTTTACCAAAGTAACCTGGATGATATTTGTTGAAGTTGATCCAGTGATGGCACAGCCCTTCTGCATTGCCGGGGCTCCAGGGTGCTTCTGGTGCTTGTTGATGAGCCCATGGCCGTGGTTGATGTGCCCGCGGAGCTTCTGTGTCTTCCTTAATCGGGAAGGCATGTTGCAGGCCTCCACAAAAGAGAAAAATGACTTTCAAGTATTCTGTGTTTTTTTTATATTTTATTTAATTTATTTTAGTTTACATCATTCATTTCCACAAGATTTTGAGTTACAAATTTTCTCCCCATCTTTCCCCTACCCCCCCAAAACACCCATCCCATTGTATAACCCCTCCCCCAATCTAATCTCTCCTATGTCCTCCTCCATAGAGCTTTAAATTCTAGATTGTTTCTCTTCCTCCCTCATCAGCCACCCCCACTGGAAGAACAAGCCATCAAATACAAGCTGTACATGTATAATTACGCAGAACTTCTCCACAGTGGGCACATTGTGAGAGACTGATTACATGTCCCTCCTTCCTATCTGGCCCTCCCCGCCTGTTCCTCTCTCTACCCTGTCCCTGTCTCTGTCCCTGTCCCTCTACAGAAGTGTGCACTTCCATCAACCCTACCCCCCACCTTGCCCTCTCCCCCAGTCTGCCCTCCCCTCCATCACCCTACCTCTCATCCCCATTTCCCCTATTCTTCTGTGTGGCAAGATGCCCAGTTTAGAATTTATGTCATTCCTTCCCTAAGCCAACTTCAGTGAGAGTAAGGTTGACTCTTTCCCTTTTGCCTTCCTGTTCTCCCCCTCTATTGTAACAATTATCCTTTGTCTCTTCCATGAGATGTTCAACCCCATTCTGTCTCTCCCTGTCTCCTCTCAATCTAATCCTCTCTGACCTCAGTATTTCACCTTTTAGTATATTGTCCCTTCCTATTCAATTGATCTTATGCCCTCTATGTATTCA
>JAQQSV010012582.1:0-12731 GCA_028646515.1 Pseudochirops corinnae
ATGGGGGGCTGGATGCATGGATGGAAGAGATTCAAGGCTTAGTTGGTACTCTACCTTCTTGGTGAAAACTTCCCTGCCCCAGAGTGGCTTGTTCCAATCTGAAGCCCTTGTTTTCTGTCTCCCAGAATCACTGGAGTTAATTGCTACTGCAGCTGAGCATTCCAATGCTGCCATACGCAAGATGGTGAGGTTCTGTGGGGCCCCCAGCCTATCCTGGAATGGGTGTGGGGAGATATTCTGGGAGAGGCCTCACACTGTCTGTCCTATCTTGGCCCCTGCTACTCCCCAGGAGAGAATGCACAAACTCCTGAAGGTCTATGAGTTGCTTGGAGGGGAGGAGGATATTGTCAGTCCTGCAAATGAGCTCATCAAGGAGGGTCACATTCTCAAGCTGTCTGCCAAGAATGGGACCACTCAGGATCGGTACCTCATCCTGGTAAGGGCCCAGTATGGGGATGGGCACAGAGGATGATCACCTCCTTCCTTCTCTTCTTCCTCCACTCACTTTCTCTCTTTGCCTCCCAGTTCAATGACCGCTTACTGTACTGTGTCCCCAAGCTCCGACTCTTGGGACAGAAATTCAGTGTGCGTGCCTGCATAGATGTGGATGGCCTTGAGGTGGGTCCCAGTAGGAAATTACCCGAGTCACCAGGGGTACTTGGCTTGGGGAGAAAAGGCTGCACAAATGGATGGACAGAGGGATGCTTGCTGGAGTTGGGGGAGAGCTGTAATGACACTTTCCATCTCTTTCACCAGCTGAAGGAAAGCTCTAACCTGAACCTGCCCCGAACCTTCCTGGTGTCTGGGAAGCAACGTTCTCTGGAGCTGCAGGCCAGGTACATGCTGACCGTGAGATGGGAAACTCCACGGTGGCCTTTCTTGGCTCCTGATAGGACAATGGGCTCCCAGCCAGCCATTGTCCATGGAGTAAATGATTCAGTTCCTCAAATGTTTGTGAGGCTGGAGGTGAAGGGCAGCTATGACAGGTCCCACTGAGCTCTTGGAGAAGTTGGATCTGCCAGAGCCGGGCATGGGCTAGGCACAGAGGCCATGAGGCCTAATGGCAAGAGAGGTGACCTTGGATGGTGACATCTCCCTGTGTTGTGGCTTTTTCTCATTTGGCAATGGGGCAGAAGATTGTTCCTAGCTGTTATTGCAAATTAGCTTTTCCACTGTCTGGTTTTTTTTCAGGACTGAGGAGGAGAAGAAGGACTGGATCCAGGTAATGACTTCCCTGGGTAGCTCTGGCTCCTGGCAGCCGGGGCGAAGCTTGACCAGCCCTTGTCAGCATGATGAACGGGAGAGATCAGAGACAAAAGGGGCCGGGGGGGGGGGGAAAGGGAGGCCACAAGAAGCTGTCAGTCATGAGACCTTGGCACCCACTTGCTCCCAACTGGACCCTCTCTCTTCATCCGACTTCTCGAGCTTTGTTGGGGTCTTTTCTTAATTTTTGTCCTTTCCTCCCTCTACAACTTTCCTTTGTCACAAAGAACAAGAATTAAGCCAAACCAATGGACACCATATACAGCACTAAGCCCCCTCAACTTCTCTAATAAAAGGAGCACTTGCCCCATCATTCTAGAAAGGGGGAAACTAAAGGCTAGAAGGGTTGATTCCCCAGGGTACCACAATGGGTCAGTGACAGGACTGAGGCTGACCATGACTCTCCTAGCTTACAACCCAGGGTCCTTTTTGCTGTCCTGAAGACTCTCCCTTCCCAGAAATCCAGACTATGATCCCCTATGTGACCATAGGCAAAACTCTTCAGCCTTCCGAGAGAGAGAGAGAGAGAGAGAGAGAGAGAGAGAGAGAGAGAGAGAGAAAGAGAGTGCGAGAGTGTGTGTGTGTGAAGGTGGGAGTAGGGAGCAGGAGCAACCTCTCAGTGGGTCCCAAATTCTTACAAGGAAGAAGTCTCCTTCCACATCCATGTGGTCAGAGCCCTTTCTGGGAGATGAAGATCTTACCTCTGACCTCTTATCTCTGAGTTCAAATCCTCCTTGTTAGGCTATCCATGCCACCCTCATGAAACATGAGCGCACACTAGAGACCTTCCGACTGTTTAACTCAGCCCACCGAGAGGAAGAGGAGCCGACCCCTAGCTCACCGGTAATGGGCGGGGGAGGAGCGGAGCTTGCTGCCTGCCATTCCCTTTCTCACAGTGGAGGAAATCTTAGGCAGCAAATTGACCAAGGCCACCCAGTGAGGTCTCATTGGGGGAGTAGCCTACAGTGACACCTGGGGAAGACTGAAGGTGATAGCAGGTCATGTTTGGGATCAGTTTAGCAGGAATCAAGTGTTTGAAGAAGGAGCCTAGGAAATGTAGGCTGGAATCAGACTATGGAAAGCCTCAAATACCAGGCTCAGAACTTGTACTTCTATTTGATCAGAAGCAGGGGGAGATGTAGGAAGAGACTAGAACAGGGCAGGGGAGGGCCACAACCTCGGGAGTGGAGAGCCTCACTGGGAGCTTGGGTTCCCACCAGAATGTGGACCTTGGGAAGCGTGCCCCAACACCCATCCGAGAGAAGGAGGTGACAATGTGTATGTGCTGCCAAGAGCCCTTCAATCCCATAACCAAACGGAGGCACCATTGTAAAGCCTGTGGCCATGTGAGTATGGGCCAGGCCCAACACATCATTGGTGAACATGGCTCTGGAGATCCAACCTGGGGGCAGGGAGTGGGTGGAGTCCCTCTCACCCTCTTGGCTTGGCCTCTTCTCCCTCTTCAGTTTCTTGTTTCTCTCTTCTCACATTTACTTTTTTCTTCTTCCTTTCCTTTCTTGGCCTAGCCTCCCCTCCCCTCTCCTCTCCTTTCCTGGGCTGTCCTTTTTCCCCAATGTTGGCTTCCCCTCAGTAGGCTAGGTGTCCTGACCACTGGTCTTTCCTGGCCTGGCTCCCAGGTTGTGTGCGGCAAGTGCTCCGAGTTCCGGGCCCGACTGGTTTATGACAACAACCGCTCTAATCGAGTGTGCCTAGACTGTTACACGGCCTTGCAGGGGGCCCAGGGACCCAGCCCAAGCCCAGGACATAACACGCCCCAACGGAGACGCTCCATCCTAGAGGTGAGTCTTTAGTTCTCAGCCCTGGGGGAGTCAGCTCGGCCATTCCTTCAGGCTCTGACCCTAACCCTGGCTTCCTTCCTGGCCCAGAAACAGGCATCAGTGGCTGCCGAGAACAGCCTCGTTTGCAGCTTCATGCACTACATGGAGAAAGGTGCCAAGGGCTGGCACAAGGCCTGGTTTGTGGTCCCTGAGAGTGAACCCCTTGTCCTCTACATTTATGGAGCCCCTCAGGTGAGAGGGTCTTGCTACAACTGCAACTTATTGCTCATCTTCCCCTTGCCCTGGTCCAGTGGCCATCTTTCCTTTTCATCTGGAGTCTTGGCTTCGCTCCTCCTTCAGGGTCAAAGCCCTTCTCTCCCTGGGCTGCCTTAACTCCTCTCTCCTGGACTCAGGGGAAAGTCTTCCTCCTTTGTCAACATTCTCCTTTCTAATCCTTTCTCCCCCCCCCCCCCCCCCATCTTCATACCTCTGGCCTCATCGCTCCTCTTTTCTTCCCCTCTTCCTCATTTTTCTTCTCTTCTCAGACCTAGGAGACAGGAGGTGGAAGCACACAGGGATACAGGCCAAATTAGTCCAGGAATGCTTCCCAAGGAGAGTTGTTTAAGTAGAGGGCCAAAAAACAGGGGATTATTGGGGCCAGATTGGAAGAATGGACCTTGAATGCCAGGCACTCAACTGACTCCTACAAAATCTTGGAGTATAGTGAGGGAGAGGGGCCTGGATAGGAGAGCTCCTCTGAGGTCATATTCATCCATCTGATTTGTCTTGCTCAGGACGTGAAGGCCCAGCGCAGCCTACCCCTTATTGGCTTTGAGGTGGGGGCCCCAGAGGCCAATGAGCACAAGGAGAGGCGGCATGTCTTCAAAATCACCCAGAGTCACCTGGCCTGGTACTTTAGCCCAGAGACCGAGGCGCTTCAGAGGCGATGGATGGATGTGTTGGCCCGAGCTGGACGGGGGGATGAGCTCCAGGCAGGCCCCTCCAGCCTCGAGTCCGGAGAGGATGGAGATGGAGCTGCTGCTGCAGCCTCAGCAATAGCAACAGGCTCAGGCCCAGAGCTGGAAGGCCCTCCTTCCATGGCCAAGCAGGGACCCCAGGGCTGAGCACCGGCCCTCGGCAAGCTGCTTGCTTCTTCTTACTTGAACTCCAGATCATGGGCACTTTTGATCCTGTTATGGGGTTTGCTGTTCAACATTTTAGCCAAATGTGAGGGTTTTGTTTTTTTAATTCCCAACCTCATGTTTGTTTTTCACTTGGGACAGGGCAGTTTATAAAGGAAAAAAAGCCCTGCCCTCCTCATCTCCTACCTACATAAGTAAAAGGCCTCAACTGTGCTGACTTTGGGCAGGTCAAACGACCCATGGGACTGTTTCACCATTTCTCAAATGGGCAAGTTGGCCAACTCTCCAAGGTCCCCTCCAACTCAGACCTGTGGTGCTAAGTCCTTGCTTTCAATGGCTGATTTTCAGCATGGTCTCCAGCTTCTAACCCTTATGATCCTCTCTCTCTGGACCTCAATTTTGCCATCTATAAAACAGGTGCTGGAGAGAACTAAATGGCTTCTGGAGTCCTTAAAAAAGGGCATTTCTTGAGTTCAACCTGGGTCATCTCCCCTTCCCCCCCCCCCCCCCCATTTACTGTGACCTGGAGCATCTCCCCTCCTATTTCTGAACTTGTTTCTCGTACACAAGGCTTTGGTACAGATGATTTCTAAGGGTTTGTCTTGCACCAAGTCTCTGATCTGAATTCCTTCATCTGTAAAATGATGGGGTTGGCTGGACCAGATGGTCTCTCAAGTCCCTTCTGTCTTGGTTTAATTTTCATCTCCAAAAAAATGAAGTGGGAGGGAGCCCTAACTTGGCCACCGCCTCCCTCTCCTCGAATACAGCTGGGACTGGAAGGCCTTTTAGCATCTCTTCTCCCCCAAAAGTGGCAGGACCACTACACCAGATAACAGCGGGGCTTTGGGGGACTAGGAAAAGGAGATATGGTTTCATGCTTTGTTTTAATGGAAAAAATACAGTTTTGGTTGCAGTTCCAAGGAAACGTGGTTACTGTGTGTTAATCTAAGTGAGGCCAATAGTCTAGTAATCCAGAGCAGAGTTGGAGCCTTTAGAGGAAAGGCAGATGGAGAGAGGTAAGCAGTGGGTGTGGAAGTTACCAAGCTGCAAGGGGGGGGGGGGGGGCAGGGGCCGAGGAGTTCCTAGAAATTGGAATCACTCTCCAAGAGAATGTGCTGTTGCCTGGAGATTTTAGGAGTTGCTCCTTCTCCTCAGAGGGCTTCCAAAACTGGAAGACCAGTTTTCAAACAAGCACAAAGCATTTTTTAGGCACCGTCTGCTAAGTGCTGGGGATACAAAGAAAAACCTCTTGCAACTTGCCTCCAACTGGGGTCATTTCAATCCCACAAGCATTGATTAGTGACTTGTAAGACAGAAGGACTAGAGGTCCTGCCCACAACCTTTACATGTGCTTTATTACTGAAAACACAGACTGTCCACCTGAAGAAGGGGAACCCCATTACCTGGTGAAGTCTACCAGGCAGCTTTGAGGGGCCAGATGGAGAGGCTAATGTGAAGAAGGGAGAACACTCCAAGTATGGGGGAAGAAGGTGGGAAGGGCTGGCAGGTCTCTCAGCTGGAAAGGCAGGTGAAAGCAATACCATGAAGGTGTTTACATACTGGGCTGAGCACTTTGGAATTTAACCTAGAAGGGAGAGGGAGTCACAGAACGTTTTTGAGTATGGTTGTAACATAGCCAAGTCTGTCCTCGGGAAGATGACTTTGGTAACCGTGTGGAGGATGGAACAGACAAAGAAGAAACAAGTTTCCAGGTGACTTTAGTTGAGGTGAGAGCTGATTAGGGAGGGGAAGGGAAGGAGATTAGGCTGGAGGCCACATGAGTGAAAGGTGGGTGAGCAGGTGTTGCACTGGTCCTGGTTGTTAGCAAGTGAAGGTCCTGGGGGACCCTCGGGGTGAACAAAGGTTGGGAACACTCGTCAAACTTCATCTCTTCATATTCTCATTCCCCTCCCCCAGCTCCCATCAATTCTATTGTCTCCATTTTGCAGATAAGGAAATGAAGGCCCAAAGAGGTCAGGTAACTCTCCAAGATCACTGGGCGCTGGTAGGTGGCAAAGCTCTCAGGTAGAGACTCCGCCTGCACTGGGGCCCCTCTGGGTGCTCTGGAGCAGGAGGCTCAGAAGATGCTCTTCTCTGAGAGATCCTGTACATACCCAGTACACAGCCAGAAGGCCCCGCCCAGGCCCCTGGGCAAGGGCTAGGCTCTCACTTCTTTTTCTTCAGGATGACAATCCAGCCATTTTTGGCAGCTGCTTGCCCGATGGAAGCCAGGCGAGTGGCAGCTGATGGCCTATCCTGGGCACCACAGGGCAGGGCAGGGATTTCCCTGCTGTCAGTCACCTGGAGAGAACCAAAGGAGAGAGACTCATGGCAGGAGCCAGCACTAGGCTGGTCATGTAACCAGGGACTACTCCCTTCTGGTGATTCACATGGGGAACAAATGACACTGCAAGGAGGAGAAAGCCTAGAACACAGAACTCCAGAGGCTTTGGGGCTACAAGTGCCCTGAGCATAGAAGGGGAGAAAAACAAACCTGGGCAAATAAGCAGCTTTCCATTTTTGGACCATGGCTTAAAAACAGGTTTGGTAGGTGGCAGGCTCCCAACCAGGCTGCTCTAAATAGCCTGGGCTGGAGTACTACAAATTAAATCGTAAAACAACTTTAAACTGGAAAATGGAACAAAACCCCTGCCCACACAGCTCTAGAAGACAACTGGAGGAAGGATAGCAGTAGAAAGCCATGTATTCACATAAGATAAAACCCACAGAAGGAACCATCAACAGGAGCCATGTCCCTAGTTCTCAAGAAAGAATGGCACAAAGCTGGGGTCATGAGCAAGAGAAGTAGGCTTAGGGGAGTCCTACCACAAGGAAACCAATCACTGAATGGAACTGGGGGAATGGAACCCTGGACTGCTATATCTAACATCCATCCCTCCATCCATGCAGCTAGTGAGGAGGGAAAGAAAAAAGAATGGGAGAGACAGTAAGAGTGGGGGAGAGGCTCTGGAAAGGGCCAGGATAGCCAGGGGTGGGAGAAGTTCACTATTTAAGAAGACCTCAGGTTAAGAAACCCTGCAAGAAAACATATGGATGCAGAACACTAAAGCATTGTGGAAGCAGAAGGTGGCCTCCAAGGCCTGGCCCAGGGCAAGGCCTACCAGCAGCTAAATGTCTCCAGTTTGGGGACTTGTTTTGGTAATCACTTCCAAAGAGAGGAAATGATGAGGGAAACTACTATTAGGGATTTGCTTTTAACCCAAAGGATAAACTGGTTAGAGTAGAAATGATGGAAACCAAATGAGCCCTCCATCCATTCTTAGAGCTAGATGGGCAGTTGCGTACACCTGACTAGGCACCTAACTTCCAGGAAAATTTCCCAGGGGAGATGATGTAAATTAAACTAACACTCTGGATATTTGCTTCTTAGAGATGGGATTGATGACCCAAAGAGAAACAGCTCTGATGAAGAAAACTCTCTAAAAAAACCCAGCAAATGACATAAAAGAGAGACGACAGCATCAAGGGCAAAAGCCCACCCAATACTGGGACTCCCCTCAAAAGTGTAGACTGAGCTGAACTTGGCAAGAGTTAGAGAGGGATGGGGGGGTGTGGGGGAGGGATCTGGCAGAACCACCAGGAGACCACTAGAAGGCCCAAGTTTCGAAAGAGGCTAATAAACGGAGTCTGCAAACAAATCAATGAGTTTGAGCTGAATTCCTGGCAAAATCATAGAACTTCTTCAAAGGGTTAGTGGGGTTACTGAAAATCTAGAGGAGGAAGTGGTGATCAGAAAGGGTCAAGTTACAGAAGTGGAGACTCAACTCTTCCACAAAGATCTAGAAAATGCACCCAACTGAATCCAGACTGGGCAAACCAAGAAAAAAATCAAATCACAGCAAGTCTTTTTTCCAATCCAGATCAGCCTATGGAGACAGAAATGTTTACAGATATTGAGAGCCTGGAATAACACAATGCTCAATATCTCAAAAAAGCAGTAACAGAAACTTAGAGTACACAAAAGTCAGTGCAGGTTTCTTCCAGATGTCTGCTGAGGCCAGGCTTAACATAAAGAGCAGGTCATGACTAGCTACCCTCACTGCTTTTCTGCCAGTGTTAGTAAACTGGGAGATCATGGGAATCCTACAGATTGAATTTTCTGAGATTTTCTGAAAGCACCCTCAAAGAAGAGATGGAGAAATACTTGCTGGATGATGGGACAGCTAGGTGAATTTAGAAGTGGTTCAACAAATGGATTCAAAGAGCAATCATCAATATCCCACTAATAAGCAGGGAATGTGGCAGACGGAGCTTTGGGCAAGGGTCAGGAAGGGCAGAGTTCATATGCCACCTCAGACCCTCACCACCTGTGTGAGTAACCCTGGGCAAGTCACAACCTCTCAGCCTCAGTTTCCTTACATGTAAAAAACTGGCATAGTAATAGCACCCACCTTACTGTTTGGTTGTGAGGTAACATCCACAAAGTGCTTTACATACCTTAAACCATTATATAAATGCCTGGTATTGGTAGTTCTAGTTAACTAGTGGGAGGAGATTCTTAAGAACATCTGAGAATTTGCCCTTGCCCTGGTGTTGGCTTAATGTTTCTCCACAATCTGTCTACATCAGAGGCGTCCAGCTCACCCAGAACCAGATTCATATGTAAGCGAGGAAATGTTTAACAAGTAAAAAAAAATACAACGTCATGCAATTGTGTTAATTTGTAGTTTTCTAAATTTGTGGCAGGGATCCATTGACCTTGACACCACTGGTCTAGAAGCTAGAAAGATCCTTAGAAATTATCTAGTCTAAGCCCTTATTTTACAGAAAAGAAAACTGAGCACCACAGAATGTACACTTCTCAAAACTTCCAATGACCAATTTGGGAGTGAATCAGGATCAAAATGATCTGGGCCCAAGTCAGGAAGAAAGGTTATTCATTTTAGAATCAGGTTGAGGCCAGGTCTCCTCCTGCTTCCAGCCTAACCAGTCACCTCCTCACCTCCATTTCCTCAGCTCCTCCATCTATTTCTTCCTCCTGGTCCGAGTGGTCATCATTCTGGCTGACTGTCCGGACCTCCATGGCTTTCACCTCTATCTGCTTCTGGCCCATCTGAGTGATGAACTCTCTCAGCAAGGGTTCCTCACCACTCTGGCAGTATCTGAACACTGTCTGGAGCTGCTGGCTTACCTAGCAGAACCCCCCCCCCCCAACACAGGTATACTTTTGAGTCCTCACGTATGGTTACGGGCCAGGGGAGAAATGAAAGGAGGAAGAGAGGACACTTTTGACTTGACAAGGATGCTGCCCAACAGGACAACTGGCTCCGAGTTCTGTTACTTCGCAATGTGAGTCAGGGCCAAAGGGAGATGCTGGAAGGGTTGCTCTGGGTTTGAGGGCAGAGAGACCTCAAAGGCTGACTTGGGAGAATTTCACTTGGGAAGCTCAGACGGGAAACACGAGGAGCCCCCGGAGGCGTTGCAGCAGAAGGGGACGAGGGTCTAGGGCCTCGGGAATGGGGACTTGGGTCACGAGGGGCTGACCTGGGCCAGGCTTCCGTCTTCCACCAGGGTATCGAATTCGCTGCTCATGACGGCAGCCAGGAAGTCCTCGACTTCATCCTGCTGCAGATCGGCTGGGGGGGAAGGGCTCCGATCAGGGCCCGGCGAGGCGCTCGGGGAGCCCCCCACCCCCGGTGCTTCACTCACCGTTCTGAACGAAGTAGTCCCGGACCGCCCGTCCGAGCCACAAGGCCTTCTCGCGGCTGTGGGCGCCCCCGAAGCTGTTCTCCACGGCGATCTGGGCGAAAAGACACACTGCGCGTGCCTGGGAGGAAGGGGGCTCCCCGCTCCCCTCCCTCCCCCCCGCCTTCGGGCCCCGCTCGCTCCCTCCCGCCTCCCGCCTCCTGCTTCGGAGTCGCCCTAACCTGAAGTGCCGGCCATGCCTCCAGCACCACCCGAACACCGGCGGCAAATAAGGCCCACGCCTTCTCCGCAGAGGACGCCATTGTCGACCAGTGCCGCCACCAGGCCCGAGAGATGGTCCCCCGCAGAGCGCGCACGCGCAGGGCCGGTCGCCGGAGAGTAGCCAATCCCTGCCTAGCCTCGGCCCCCGACGTGGTCTCCTTCCCCCCTCCCCGCCCCGAGCGCCTGCGCGCGCATGCGGGATGGGTCCTTCGCCACTGTTTCTCTCGGGAGATTGTTTCTACCGCTCTTCCCCCACCCCGCCGCCGCCAGTCCGAAGAGATCGTCCAATCCCGGCCCGGCCCCGCCCCTCCGCCTGCGCGCGTGCGGGATGGGTCCTTCCAATGCAGTTTCACTCTGAGATTGTGACCGGTGCCGAGCCCAGCCATGCCGCCTATAATAGATAGCTCTGTGTTATCTCTAATTGACTTCTTATCTGGCTTCCAGACTCATCATTCCATCCAAACTGCCCTCTCCAGAGTTACCAGGGATCTCTCAGTTGCCAAGTCCTGTGGCCTTTTCTCAGCAGCCTTGGCCGCTGCTGTTGGGCACTCTCCCTAGGTTTTGGGGACACCTCTCTGTCCCGATGCTCCTCCTCCCTCTCTGACCGCCCCTTCTCTGGCTCCTCCTCCAGATTGTACCTTCTAACCGTGTGGGTCCCTGGGCTCCGTCCTGGACTCTCTGCTCTCCCCCCCGCCCCCATCTTACCCCACACGGGACCTCCTCGGCTCCCCTGGATTGAATGCCCGTCTCTCTCTATGCTGAGGATTCTCCAACCTCCCTTCCCTGCTCCAGCCTCTCCGTGGACCTCCAAACTCTCGTCTCCATCCGCCTCTCGAATATCTCAAACCGGGAGTCCAGTAGGCATCTTGAATACATGCAAAATGGAACTCATGCTCTTTCCCCTAAGCTGCCCATCCCACCTTCCTTATTACTGCGAGGGCATCACCATCCCCTCAATCTTCTAGGCTGACAACCCAGGTCTCAACCTGAACTCTATTCTGCCTCATCCCCATATCCAAGATGTTGCTAAGGTCTGTCAATTTGACCTTTGCTGTATCTCTGCCATATGCCCCCTTCTTCTCGCTGATCCTGCCCCCACCTGGTCTTGTTCCCCATCACCTCACACCTGGACTATTGTCATAGCTGATGGAGAGTCTGTCTGCTTCAGATCTCTCCCCACTGCAGTACATCTGCTATTCAGCTGTTAAAGTGATCTTCCTCAAGTGCAGGTCCCCCGTCCCCATACAATAAACTCCAGTGGATCCCTAGTACCTCTGGAATGAAATACACAATGTTCTATTTGTTCTTCCAGCCTCCCCTTAGTCTTCTTACATTCCCTTTCTTCCATCCAGAGACATTGGCCTCCTGGCTGTTTCTGGAAGTAGACCCTCCATCTTTCGGCTCTGGACATTGTCTCCAGCTGTCCCATGCCTGGAATGCTCTCTCTACTCATCTCCAGCCACTCTCTTCCCTGGTTCCCTTGAAGTCCCTGCTAAGTCTCATTTTCTTTTTTTTTTCTTTTTTTTTTTTCTTTTTTTGCTTTTTGGAGGGCAATTGGGGTTAAGTGACTTGCCCAGTCACATGGCTAGTAAGTGTTAAGTGTCTGAGGCTGGATTTGAACTCAGGTCCTCCTGTCTCCAGGGCTGGTGCTCTATTCACTGTGCCACCTAGTCACCCCTAAGTCTCATTTTCTTAAGGAAGCCTATCCCAGTCCCTTCAAGTTCCAGGGTCTTCTCTCTCTTCATTATCTTCTACTTATCCTCTAGCTTCTTTGTGAATATTTGTTTGCCTGTTGTCTCCCCTGTTAGACTGGGAGCTCCTTGACAGTAGAGGCCAAGTTCTGCCTCTTTTGGTGTCCTCAGTGCCTGGCACACAGTAGTTGCTTCAGAAATATTCACTGACCAATTGAGACTGATTTTGTCTCTGGCCTCCCTCCCCACCCAAGTCTGTTTCTGACTATCTCTTTCTGTCCCTGACTAGGTCTTGGTGTTTGTCCCTTTCCATCATTCCCTCAAGCTGTGTTTCTGTCTGTTCCTTTAAACTAGGGCAGGTTCTATCCCCCCAGTAATTGTCTGCTGGCCTATCTCACTGATGGCAGACGCCCCCAGTAAAAACTATTGAACAGAGCCCAGAAGGTCAACCTGCCCACTGCGCCTTCTACACAATTTAGAGTCTAGATGACTCAGGGGAATCCAAAGAGCTAACTCATCCATCTAGGCCAAGAACAAGAGTCTGGCACCTTCACCCTTTGTTTTGCCATGAGGCCCAGCCCCCACGAGCTGATGGTCAAGCCATCTTAAGAATTTTGAGAGTGCCCCATCGGATACCTGCACCCATACGGAATGGAGTCTGTGGCCTGGCCAGGTCTAAGGGCTCTCTGGGAGTTGTTTTGTCTTACATCTTACAGCGAGCTGACCAGGCCTCCCCCATCTCGATCCCCAAGCTCAGGAGGGGATTCAAATGAGCAGGAGAACTTGCTGGGTTCCTCTATTTATTGGGCCTGAAAGGCTCTCCTTTGTATAGTCTGGTGGGCCAGCCCTATCTGGGAATTTATTTATGAGTTTCCTTTCTCTTCCTATCACAGTCCACATCTTTGTCTCCATCTGGGATCTGCTTGTGT